>JBBIGB010314246.1:0-10564 GCA_037577075.1 Alestopetersius hilgendorfi | reverse complement strand
ACACACACACACACACACACACACACACACACACACACACACACACACACACACACACACACACACACACACCTTACATAAGGTATAAAGCTTTTCCAGTCCTTTAATAAAACCAAAATCAAGGTTCTTTGCTACTGATGAACAACCGCTACTTTTATCAGGCATTGGGATTTAATGAATTTAATGTGTGCAAATGTAATTTGATAACCTCAGTGCAGACAAAGTAGTGCGCAATATTGTGTGCACCCCAGGTTGGGAATCACTGATCTAGACTGTCATTCTGGATAAGGACATCTGGCAACAACCACTATATCAGTTTAAATGTGGGGGCATTATTTAGCACTAATGCTGTCTGACATTTTGTTGTTTGCATGTCAGTAAAAATGACTGAAATGGTTAAAAAAATGCTTTTTAAATTTTAAATCTACTTGTATAGAGCTCAAGAAAAGAGCAGTCAAAGTGTAATATTAAAAACGATTCATCATATTCCATAGAAACCTGCATTTTTGTTGATGCTGGCTTGCTTTGAGATCAATGAACCAAAGCAACCAAGTTGTTTGCCTTTTAAGCACAAATCATTTTTACACTCATCTCTGATACATTTGTCCCTGATAACTAACAAAGACTCATTTGTTGCAGCTACAGGCCGTTGTCCTTGGTCACTTTTGCCGCGCTGAAGTTCCGCATTGCACTGCAATGATGCAACGATGCACAAGACATTGAGCCTCAGGGTGGAAATCAGTCACAAGTGCTGCACCATGGGAACTAAAGGGTGGTGAAAATGACATCAGACTTAATGTGATGGAAGTTTGGGTTGGGCCTTTTGCTCTTTGTTCTTCAGTGACTGGAGGCATTGATTTCCTCCCTACTGGACATACTAAAATTTCCAGTCCCTTCCCATGCCAACTTTCCAGTCCTTTTCTACCAGTCTTGCTGCCTCCACTTTGCTTCACATGCTGTGATTCAGATGGGAGTTGGTTTACTCCTGCATTAAAGCTCAAGGTTATTCTAATATAAATGCCAAGAGAGAAAATAACTTTAACAGGGTATCCAGACACTGAGGAAGCAGCACAGCCCTGTGATAGAAAAGAAGGCAAGGGGACTGAGATCTTTGAAAAATTAATATTACATTTAGCAGGATTTTTTTTAAGCTTAACCTTGTTTAATATAGCACTAAAACCACATAAGCATTGCAATCATCCACACGGCTCCTCTCGTTTGTTCCTGTGCTCTAAGCCGCCATAAACCAGCAGCATTACAAATCAGACGGAGAATTAATGCACACCACAAGATATTACACATGCACTTTGTTCACTTTACCTCATTCAGAACTAACACATGGTATAGATCAATGCATGTAATACACATGAATGTAGGCTTTCTGGTGTCTTATAGGGATTTGGGCTTGGGGTTTGGCTTCTTTTGCTCTGTACCTAAACCGAGTCTCCAATTTGGCTGCATTTGAATGGAGAGACAGTATTTAAGTGAATTAGAGGCTGTCTGAAATAGGTCCACTGCTGCAGCCTCTGGTTCTCAGTTATGTCATAATGGAGGAACGAGCTGTCCAGGAGCAGAACAGACAGGAAAAGACTGTGACAGATGGTGGCTGATTATATTGTGTTACAGTGATTCAGTGTATGAGCATATATAGGTGTGATAGACCGATTATTGTTGTAAGAGCTCCTTCCGCCATAAAACTTTACAATGAAGCTTTATACGGTGAGGCCTTGGGTTTAAGACTGAGAACATTTGCTGTGCTCCAAAGGATTTAATCCTGGGTGGTTATAACCGTTTTCCAGTTCTCTTTTGACTGATTAGCATGCTTGACCAGAAAGGGAAATGAAAGAAAGTGGCCTTTATGTGGAAAATATGCTGTTAGAGAAATATGTGAGACAGCAGGAAAAGAGGCTGCGTATCAGCGTTTCTAGACAAAGACTGGAGAAGCAATCATCTTCCTCTCTTGGCTCTGGTTCAGCGTTATACAGCATCAACTGGACGCACGCAAACACAGTTCTAAGCACAGTCGAAATGTTCACCCTTTAAATTTTTTAAGGTGTTATTTTTCACTCACATAAACTAAAGATATGTTATCCTTGTTGTCATATAAATTCCTACAAAACAAGCTGTGAAATGATCTACAGGATAGCTGTAACCAAGGTATTGAAGAAAAACTCAACTGGTGGAGGATTTAAACATGTGGATTTTTTTGCTTTTTTAATTTCACACTTCTTCTGTATAAAAGCAGAAGAATATGAAAGGTAGGGTGCGTAACTGTGATTTGGTCATTTATAGGCTTCTGTTAATAGACCGTTTGTTTAATCTTCACACATTATAAACATGTACTGTATTCTGGGGAGGCTTTACACTAGATGTTGTGAGTTTTTGATTGAATTTAGCCACAAGAGCAATATACCAAAGGAATTGGATGATTACAGCAGTGTTTTTATACTTTTCCTCATTAAATAAAACGTGATTCAGGTGATCACTAATCAGTACCTCATAATGCAGAATGAGGTGCGTGTAGGAATTTAACAGACACTGGCATGGAATGGTTGTCATACTCAAAGATATGCTCATTTAAGAATAAATCACAGCTTTATATATTCATATAAAATCAATGATGAAAGTATAAATTAGTGCATATGTACAGATATACGTTATATGTGAATTTAGGCTGCACTGGTTATTCAGGCTGGGAATTCAAGCTGTCGGATAGAGATTAAAGCCATATTTACGAGATTTTTCTCAATATGGAGTCTATCAAGAGTGAGGACGCTTTCTGGTGTTTGATCTGTACTTGGCTGGATGCAAACTTTGATTTGGAACCGTATTTGGGCCGTGACTGATGATGTTTCGGGGGTCCATGAGAACGCAAGCACAGAGAAGAATGCATATCAAGAAAAGCCTTAATGTGTTCTGGCACATTGGTACTGATACTGGGTCATGTTAAGCACAACATATGCGTGTTGCTAAATGACCAATCAACAGCCAGTCATCAAATAGAATGCTTTTAATTGCGGCCTGTTTTTAATGAACGTTGTTGTTTCTATAAAGCACTCCGTTAAGTGCGGCTTTACTGTTGAAATGGCTAGTAAATTTGCTAGTAAGAGTGTTGTATGGATTTATGATACAGTAATTGGAAACATACTTTACTTGCATTGGCCTCTAAAATCAAGGCAGCTAATCTTGAGGACTATTTTCTGTCTGTGTCATTAAGGCTCCTTGGCATTTCTTATTAGTCCTTTAAGCTGACACTCCGCAGACCACGACGGTTCACGTCCAGTTGTGTGTGATCATTTCCCTCAGTGGTAGTGCTGCATGTGACCTCTCCAAATTTCTGCTACTTTGGTCTTCTTTGCATACGGAAATCATCATTTTATTGCAAGAGGCATTTTAAGTGCATGTTTGATGTGGCCTTGGCTGAAGATGGAGGCTGTGCAGTGGTTATGGGTTTTTAGGCTCAAAGGAACTTGGATGCAGGGAGAGCAGTGGACCTGCTAAACCTCCAGACTAAAGCAGGAGGTGTTTGGCTTATGTGATGTGTGCTGAACAAATTTAAATGAAAACTGAACCCAGGCATCTCACAGTGTTTATTATGAATGGTATCATGTGTGACATTCAACATGCTTTATAACTAGGCTCTGTGCATCTACAAGTATTGGGAAAATAAAAATGGTTGGTTTTGAACCTATTTTAACCGAGTGAGCTATTTTTAAGAACTGTCATCATGACTTTTTCAGCAATAAATCACAATGGCTTGCAGTGGTTACAATATGCAGACTATTTTTCTATAAACATAATTCCCAGATTTGAGGAAATAGCACAGAAATATCCAAGACAGACGATACAGTTTGTACTGTATGGATCTGGCTGAAGCAATCAGTTATGGGTGGTAAAAAGCGGGTGGTAAAACACTGGTAGCCAAGAAAGAGTTCAGAACATCCAGCCTTTCAAAGGTCCATTTACAGTTATAATAAACAGTTTAACTGTAGAACACATTTTTTTTGCTAGCATTTGCTAGCATCTCTGTATTGAAGAGACTTGTCATGCTTGTGCGTTTTGGCCTTTATGAAGAGGAAATTAGAGATTTAAAATGTCTGCAGCCCGATATGAAATGATACTGAAGGTATTAAAATACTCTGGTATGCGGGGCGTCTGAGAATGCTCCCGTCTCCATGGAAACCATCGCTCTCAAACAAAAACAAAACGTTGATTCGCTCTCCAGACAAGAAAAGGAAAGCTCAGGGAAAAGTTTTTCCCAAGTGACGGAGTTGGACCGGAGGGCTCTCATGGTGGGTTTATGTGGGAACGCTTTCAGACCACTGAAGAATGTGGCTCTGTGAAATAGTAACGGATCTGCAGCTGTAGGAGCACAAGGATACAGCACACAAAGCCAGTCTAGTCATCACACCTTTTGTCTCCAACATCCCACCATCACTTGCAAAGAGTGTGGCGTTAAAGCAGTGATGTTTTCCCAAAGCAGTACCAAAGCAAACTAATTTAGTTCAGGTCCGTTTGGGGCCTCTTCTACCTCTTAAACCCGCGTTGTCAGTTCAACGACTTGTTAATAAACTGATTATTTGGACCAGATGAGTTAAAACAAGTAAAACATCAAACTATGCGGAGCAGGTCCTCTCCAGAATAGTGCTGTCACAATACTGGAATTTCAAACAATACTTACTGACATTTATATAATTTTCGATTTTCGATTTGTAGAGTTTAAGAATATAAGTGACTACACCAAATGCAATTATGTTAAATAATAACTAATAGATTGCACAAAGAATCATAGATTGAACAAGCAGTGTGGCTTTAACAGTGATCTAATGGCATTTAATCCTTAGGTGGAAATATGATTTTCTGCCAGTCTTTGGAATAATCTCTGTTTTCTAAGAACTGTAAAATTGTCGTATACAGTGCATGTATAAAATGATAAAATTCTGTACTGTTTGGGACAATGTGACAATGCACTTTTCTCTTTAATTGCAGTCAGACCCTGTGCTCCTGTTATAATCAGTGCTTCATTTTTCGACATTATGCAGAATAATAATAAGAAGAAGAGGAAGAAGAATACATAAAACAGAAGTAATAATAACAGTACTACTAAATATTTGTTATTTTCATCATGACCTATTACATATTCTGCTCTTCTATTTTTTCTATTATTTTGTGTTTTTTGTGCAAAAATATACATTCTGTAGTAATGTTATACTACAGAAACCTTTTCATTCTCTTAAATTATATGATGGGAACTGAATTGATACTCTAGCATAAGGCCTGTGGGTATCCCTATCAATAAATTGAGAATTTTTGATACATCAATGTTTTTGACAACACCTTTTCGGGATCAAGGATGAGAGTCATTGGGAGAATGCACTGGCACTAAATATTAGTGTGATGCAACTATTGAGGCAAAAAAGTAATCAATGTCTGCATTATAGAGTGATTAAAGTTCAAAAAGTCAAGACTATTTAGATTGTCTTGCTCTAGCTCAAGTTTCCCATTCGGTAAACATTTTCTCTGAGCTCGTCTTTTTTTATCCTTGCATCTCTGCCTTTTCTCCACTCGCTACATTTTCCTTGAATGGACCAGTGAGTGAAGCATGAAGAGCTGCTGATGTCACTGGGTGTTGCCTCATTGCCTCCTGTACTGCTGCAAGTTTGGGTCTTTTTGGTGAAAAGTGAGTATCTAAGAGCATAACAACAAATACAGAAGTCACAAAAACAAAACACCCCTCTGTCAGATATCTTAATCCTGATACTTTAGACATATGATTGTCATGCATGCTACTAAACCAAAATAAATGTGGCCCCTGAGGGATGGAGCTGTCACGCACACCAGGTCACGTGCAGTCAAAGGGCACCGGAAATGACTGCACGTCAGGTATAAAAGGTGGAAATAGGTGTTAGTACTCGCACAGACATTCAGTTATTACGTGTCCCTATCTCCAGTACTGTGAGTACTCCGAGCTCTAAGGAGCTACCCTCATCTTCCCCTGTGTGTGTGAGTGAGAACGAGGACCCGTTTGGTGCGGGTCTCTACTCTACTCTACTGAGCGTTCTCAGAATAAATAGCATGGTTCAGCCGCTCCATCCGCGTTGGGGCTCTTCCACCACGCAACAAGGTTGTGTTCTGGTGCGTCTGGTCCTGCATTCCTGTGCTAACGTGACAGGAGCTGATGAAATGTTGAGGGATGGAGCAGATAAAAATTATGAAATCAAGGGAAAATGGGGTCTGGGTTACATTAATTATGGGAAGGCAGCCCAGATTAAATGCTGCAACGCAGAGGCTGGAAATAAACATATGCACAACAGGAAGTTCAGTGACGAAAGTAAGGAAAAGACCAGCAGGCCAAGAGGAAGGGCCAGTAATTTTGCTTAAGTAGTTTAGCAGCACTCATGCTAGACTAAGGCGTGTTAATTGAGATTAACCAGAGGCGTCAGAACCAATAACTCAATGATCAACTCTTATAAGAGATAACAATATGGGTGGTAGTAGTCTAGTGGGTAAAACACTTGCAAGCGAACCCAATAACCGCAAAGTCAAAAGTTTGGACCTCCCCACTTTCCACATATGTGTCCTTGATTAAAGTGTCTTACCCTCAGTTGCTCCATCATTAACTAATGATTGTATGTTGCTCTGGATAATAATGTCAGCCACGTGCCCCTTTTACCCTCCAACTATTTATTGCATCCTCACTGTGCTTTTCTAATGCCTTCATGTCTTGCTTGTGTTGATTTGAGGGGAGCTGCCTAACACTGATCAACCTCTGCTTCACCAAGCAACAGAGTTGGACCGGAGCTCTCCTGTGGTGGGTTAATGTAGGAATGCTTTGATACCACTGAAGAATGGGGCCCGGTGAAATAGAAGCGGATCTGCAGCTGTAGGAAACTTGAGTATATTGCGCACAAAGCCAGTCTAGTCATCACGCCTTTAGTCCTGAACACCTCTCTCTCTCACGTTCACAGAATATGGAGGTAAAGCAATAGTTCTCAGCTTTACTTTTCCCAGAACAGCACTAAAGAAAAGTACTTTAGTTCAGGCCTCTATAGGGGGACCACCATAATGCTACTGACTGTAATACTCCCACTTTAAAGGTGCACCAAATGCAATTATTTGAAACAACAAGCCACTATACAAGCAACCGGGCTAATGGTGACCAAACATGGAACATGACACAAATAGTGTTTGATCCTCATGAGATGGAAATTTGATTTTCCACCAACCTTTGATCAGTGGATGACTCAAGTAATCAGTCAAAGAGTTTGGAAGAAATGAACTAAAATGCTCGAAGCAAAGGTCCAGTGACACATTCTGTATGGTTTGGGCTTTATTGATTTCATATGTTGCATGTTTGACAATGCGTTTCAAATGGATTTGAACACAAAGACAGTAGTTGTGTGAAATTAAAACTCTATTCCAGCCAACATGAACAGCAGAAACTCTTCCATTTCCCCTGGCCCTGACTTTCAACTACACTAGAACCTTTCCAAGCAGACAGATAATAATAAGAACAGAAGAGTAGATGAATGACTCTCCTGTTTGGCTTGGCAAGGACATTCAGTGGAGCTGTGTTTCAGGCCCATCTCAAACTTGTCTGATCTATGATGTGAATCCCTGGACTGTAAAAAGTACAGCCCAGAACTGTGTTTATCCCTGTGTATCTATCCCAGCCTGGTTCGTCCCATCCAATCACTGACACACAGGAGGAGTGAGATGATAAGATGATGAAGCAGCTGGTTCCTGTTAGATACAGTCATCATGGAGAGCAGCTTGTCTGTTTTCTATATCTGGGTTCTTAAGGGATATGTGTTGGTGGAGCAGAGTGGAAGCTCTGAGCCCAGAAGGGAAGAGAGGAAACAGGGACTCTGTGTATCAAATTAATGATTAGGACTGTGCTTGGGCCAAAAATCAAATCTATACAATTTTCCCTTTCCCCAATAACAGCCAGTCAGCCAAGACATGCTTGCCATGAAAAGTTTGTTTCTTTAGATTGTTCCACTTGAGCTACAAGCCTAATATTCCGAGCAAACTAAAGCCACAAAGAATGTGAAAATCCTCATACACTAGCCACAAACCATGTTGAGTTGTAATCTTAATTAGACTTATTTATGTGATTTCTGACACCGTATGGCATACTGTTAGAGGAAAAAAAACAGTAGTAGCCATCTTGAAGTATGATCTTTATTTTAGGTGTTAATTTTTTGTCCAATTTTCTACTGGAGCTGCACACATGCTTGCATGAGAACACTAATTACCAGTTCTGCTGTGTGTGCAAACACCCATGGTATTGTGCTGGCTGATGCCTGAGGGTAGAGGCTCTCCTACCCATTTATGCTGGTAGCTATAAGCTTCCTTTACTTCCAGCAACCTTGTAACTTCATTCCAAAGCAAACTTTGTACACAAAATATGTTATGGATGACATTTTGAAGCAAAGGGATATTTGTGTAATTTAGATTTTTGCCTCCAGGTTCTGCAAATGATCAGATCTCAGATATCAGTGCAGATTACATCAATTTGAAATGTACCCAGCGCACCTGTTGTGCAGTTTTACAGTAAAGAAGAGTTGCAAGAGGTTCAAAGGAGGTTATGTGGAGCATGAATGGGGAGCTGTTCAGCTAATGCCGCCTGGACCCTTGGGGTACACTGAGCTTTTATGTCTCCTTTTTGAGCTTCCCATTACTAGGACATTATGGAAATCAAGCCTTTAAGTGGCACATAATGACCCTAGGTTGAAGCAAGTAGAGTTGAAAGAGGAGTTCTATTTGCTGTTGAACTTTTGAATCTAAGTAACATCTGGCAGTGGGTCTGAACACGCAGGGCTCACCATAGATAGGAGGGAAGATGGATCGGACAAATAAATAAGAAATGCAAAGTGTTTTCAGGTTGAGGAACATCTGCGGCTTCGGATTACCATCTGCAGATTGTTACGAAGGAGGAAAGAGGCAAACCAGATCAGAAGAGGAAAGAAGTGGAGGCCAGAGGCTGGAAACATATCATTATCACACACGAAAAAGTGAAGGGCTGAGGTGTCGGTGTGAGGCGCAATGATGGATAGAGACTTTGATGCTGATAATGATTTTGCTGTCCAAGTTGCAAGTGGTAGGAGCTTAGGTCAAAGACAGGGGAAGGAGATCATAGCCAGTTAGCATAAGCGTTAGCCACCATTAAGCTACTACACGGCAGCAGCCAGCATTCTCCCTGCCCTCAGTCACAGCAGGCTTATTAACAACAGGCGCCAGCATTAGCACTCCACTCCAGTTTTAAAGCTTTAATTGTCTGAAAGGAACTTAGACAGCTGGCAGCATCACACCAGCGGGTGAGAAGAATCTGGTCTTAATCTGAAAAAGCATAAAGACGGTAAGAGGCACTATCAAATAGATTTGTCCTTAGCTGACTGTGCCCGTGTCAGCTGCTGCTTGCTGTCACACACATACATCCAAAATACCCCAGTGACCACTTACTACTGAATACCAGACGCCAAAGCACACTTCGTGAATTCATCCTTAAACTGCATGGACAGATGCTTCAGGTCCTCTATGGCATCACATACATGGCAGGTTTATAGTAGCTATTCAATTATTCATAGCAGTTGCAAGGGGTGTGTGATAGAATCAGACTAGGAAACAAAAATTCAAAATTCAAATTTCCCCTAGACATAACCCAGCTTAACATCAATATGAGATTTTAATTTTCTCATACTCCTTAAATTCAGCTCCTGAGAAAGGGTCTTCCTCTAATTTCACCCTGATTCCAATTTAAGATCAACGCTTTAAAAACAGTTAATAAAAATTAGCCACAAATCCTCAATAGGTGCAGCCAAAAAACTGAATTGCTGCTGTATCCTTTATAGTTACTGAATAACGAATAATGAAGACTGAGTGACAGGCCAAGGGTTCAGTGAGTTAAGAAGGTGCTTTAACGAAACATTGTGCATATGTTCTACAAAGTGGAGGGGGATTCTGATTATCAGGGGAAAAAACAATGGAAAGTTGACTGAACCGAGGCCAAGATGACGTGATGGGTTCTTTGAGTTTGGCCCTGAAACTTAGTGACCTATTCAGACCCCACATAGCATAGCCACTTTATTGAAAGAGTTAAGCATCTGGTAGATGAATCTATGATTTTCGCTCTAGTGGAAGATTTTTCTATTTAGGGAATAAGACTGCACAAATGTGACTGTAGGGTGTGATTGAGGAAAGCCACGCTCTCAGAAGATAGTGTTCCAGAGGAGAAGAAGAAGAAATGAAAATAGCATTTTTATTTCACTAGTGAAATGAATTCTACAGATCAACATCAGGGCTTTACAGGGCTTTACAAAACTATAGCCTAATATCATTACTTCAGGCTTCTGAGACATACAAATTCTTTTAAAGTGCCAATTTTTGCATTCACTGGCAGATTTTGTACACAAAATGTCAAAAAATGAAGTTGTATTAAAATAAGTTCAGTTCTAAACTCAGTGCCATTTTAGAACAAAATACAGAATCTGTGTGTGTGTGTGTGTGTGTGTGTGTGTGTGTGTGTGTGTGTGTGTGTGTGTGTGTGTGTGTGTGTGTGTGT
>JBBIGB010314222.1:0-10565 GCA_037577075.1 Alestopetersius hilgendorfi | reverse complement strand
GACCTGGAAAAATTTGATCGATTATAGGTTCTGAATGTCGATTTCGATTACTTTTCGATTAATCGCCCAGCCCTACCTCAGACCTTCTTTACTGGTTTGGCTGGAATGTTTTGAATGCATCAAGGCTGTAGCTATAGAGTCAACACAAAAAAAGGAAACCTTTTCTCCGGAAATTCTAAAATATTTAAAAATGTACTAATACACACATGGGAAAAGCAAGCCAGTCTCATTACCATGTAACCCAAATATAAGCCATATTGCTGTATATGTCAGTCAACTAAGAAATTTAGCAATGCATCGCAAGACTTTAACCATTCATAAAGTGATCATTTTCATAACACTACAAAAGGCACAGTGAGCCTAAATAACACTTATACTGCATTTTAGTTTTACACTTTTTAATACATTTGCAAATAGAGACATTACAGTGTTTCTCACACCAGCCAAAAAAATTGTTTCATTACATTTTGTAGTGTTTCTTATACAATCTCTGCACGCTGATTTTGGTAGTCATGTTTATTTTCATGTAGCTTCTAGGGTTTAGAAACGTCATTTTTAGAAAAAACTAAACTTGGCTGTTCTGCTGATGGTCTTTTGTTATACATATAACTTTCGCATATTAATATGTTGTTTGTTTGTTGTACATGTAGATAACAGGGTTCCCAACTGAGACACACGCATCAGTGAGACTAATATGAAAATAATAGTAGTATTACAACAAACTTATAATGAAAAATATACATAAAATTTAGTTTATCTATAGAAACATTGAAAGGAGGAACAACTGATGTGATTTTCTGAAACTTGACTAAGAAACATCAAAAATTGCGATGAAACAGGCCTTTAATAAAAATTCGTTACCCATTGCCATTTATTGTATCCACAACCAAGCATTTGTTTATGCTGGCATACAACAATGCCGCATAGACAAACCACACACTAGAATGATGCTAGAACTGGCAGTAATAAAAACAGGAGTCTGTTGAGTTGAATTGAGATTATGATTACAATTATGACTACGGTTATTTATTACTATTTCGGACAGCAGTGAGTGGTTGCCTGTTGTAACAGGAAATGTGTTTTTTATTTATATATGTGCTCATATTGTTACATAATGGGGTGGTTAGGGTGTTATCCCTGTGAATCAGGGCTGGTCGTAGCACCTATGAGGTACCCACACATTGCTCCCCGGGTGCTGTGTTCCTGGCTGCCCACTGCTTCACTTGGTGTGTGTGTGTGTGTGGGTGTGTGTGTGTGTGTTCTTGTTCCCAGCATCACCCCAGTACCAAGGCTTTTTTCACCAAGAAGTACAGATCTTCGGCAGGTTTGCTGGAGGCTTTTGACAGGGCTGTAGAGTTTGAGGACATGGCTCTAATGAAGCACTCCATCTAGGCTCAGGCTGGAACAGACGGCTTTTATTTGTGACAATGGCAAAATACTCTGGAGAGTTTTATAGCACTTTGGTGGACTTGACACCTGCAGTACAGCTCTGTGCTTTTACACCCGGTCAAAGGTTATCCCAGCACACACTCTAGAGTAAACAGACACTTTCACTCACTCTTCTTCGTCACCTTTCCACATCTGTGTCTGAGGTCATTTGAGGCCAACAAGTGTGTGATTTATGTGTATCTGATTCATATACTATAACATGATTGATTTCAATTTCTTTAGGTAATCGGTGCATTATAAAATGTGAAAGAACTTCCACATTGAAAAGTGGTAAGATTTTTTTGCAACAAAAAAGCTTGCTTTATTAAATAGTACTATAACCAATTATAATAATTGGCAATGTCCCATTGAAGATACCTTTTGAGGGAGTATCATCTAAGTGAATCATTTGCATAAAATTATCCTCTAGATCACAAATGTTCTATTCTGTCTTCAGCATTTATTTAGAATTTGTAACAGTAACTGCTTTGTTGAACATCCTTAAAGAAAACAAATTAGTCTTCATTTATGTGTCCCAACGTAGTGATTATCACCTCTGAAGTATCACTCACATCTCACTGGTCAGACACTGCTGATATGCAATTACATCACCTTATCACCCAGATAATCTACAACATGCCTAATCCAACTAACCAACTAATTATCGTCTTTCCTGGGTAGAACTGGCTGTGTAAGAACTGGAATGCACTGAATAATGCAGGACAGGGGTGCCTCCAGGCTCAAGGTTAAGAACCACCAATCTATCATCTATTTTTTGTGTCTTTTTGTATTTGACACTGCAGTTTCCTGTGTGTATGCGTATGGGTGAGTGTGAGGACAGACAGAGAGGTGCTCTTTTGATCAGTGGACATGCTGAGATGGGGAGGTGTTGCGGAAGGTTCTCAGACAAGCGGAGAGAGCAGACAAATCCCGCTCGGAGAGCAGTAACTGCCTCCCACTGCTTTGCTCCCTTACCTCAGTCCAGTCCTGGCTTCCTGAAAACAACATCAAATCCAAGCCAACCTCTTTCTAGTTATTACTCCACTGGCTACCTGTCGACTGTGTTTTTCTATACAGCGTTTTTTCCAGCTCTTCATTTGAGCAGACGATAACTATTTTTTACACAATACTGACCACAGAGCCAAGGTACTGCTCAATAAAACAGAGTTAAACCAGACTGGTCTGGTGTTACAAAGCTTATGGCAGTCACAGTGACAGGGTGATATTTCCATTTGATGCTATGCAGATGCAGCGAGTTTAGCAAGTGGCTTTGTATACATTATGCGCTCTGTTCTGTTTGAAATGAGAGGCTTTGTGCTGGAACATTCAAAGCATGTAAAACGTTGGCCAGTCAGTCTTTGGCCTCTAAAACTACACCACACTCAATTCATTGCCTCCAGGTTTGATGCGACAGGTCACAGGGCATGACCCAAAACAGAGAGAGGAAAAGAGACAGAGAGAGTGCCACAGGATGATATCCAGATGTTATGCATTCTTTTCTGATAGTAAAAAATGATAGCTCTCATCCATGCCTCAGGCTGTAAAATGTATATGAAATAAAGAGTACAACCAGGTGAGGATAACTACAGACAGCTTTCAATGGCAAAGACACCACGATATGCTCAGCTCCAAATGTGCGAGCAGGTTTATTAAGCTAAATAGTAGAGTTTGATATTCATTACTACTATACCAGCCCTCTGATACTTCAGAAGTCAGAATGATGAAGCAATGAAAACATTTTTATGCTGATATGCTACAAATAGAAACAGATAAGGTATCATAAATACAGTTACAGTGCAAAATACACTACCTTCTGCCCCTGAACAAAAAATCCCTCAATAACCTCCTGTTGTGTAGTCAGTTACTGTTGTGTAGTATTTGTTTAAGGAAAGGCCTGTCTCTTAAACAAATAATTTAGTATTGCTGACTTTATTTTTTACCTCTGATACAATCCATTTCACTGTCAGCTGCATCAGACAACATTATGGTCACATGGTCACAATTATTATTATTATCGCGTTAACACATTATTTACTTAATGCCGACAATTATTTAATGCAGTTTTTTGCGCTCTACGTGTCATCTGTTTTTCTCGTGTGTCAGGCGTCCCATTACTTTTGTTGCTGCAGCACTCTAGGTCTCAGCTGGTTTTCACGAGAGTCAGAAATTCCATTACTTTTGTACATATTATTTGGACACAGTTATTGGGATGCCTGATCATTACGCCAACAGGGACTTTAATAACACTGCATTCAGATGAACAGACTTTCATATGGAGTTCATAAGGTCCTCCTTTGCAGCTGCTATAAAGGTTCCGTCCCTCCCATGCTCTGTACTCTGAGGGTAACTTGTTTTTCGGTAACAAACTAGATAAAATGTGAATAGATTAATATTTGGCTTGATTACATGAATGTTTAAGTTGAGATTTACAGAAATATTTGACCTGCGGCTGTGTAGCCGTGTTTATGGGAACACTGCTGTTAAAAAGCTCCTTATTTGTTTAAAGTGTTTGCAAACCAAATGTTATTGGATTTTTGTTCCTATAGTAATAATATAAATATAGCAGTAATATAAATATTAAATAATTAAAAAGTGTACAATATGCTACATTTGAATAATTTACTTTTGCATATAACAATGCAATTAAAATTTGAATTGTTGCCCAGCATTTATATAGCTAAATGTCTGCAGGGTCTAGTAGAGTGCATGGGACAAGTTTGAGACAAATGATTTCACACATTTGGGCATTTGGGTTATTTATCAGTGTTTGTGGCAAGGGGCTCGGTGAAGCCCTCCCTATGTTGACAGTAAGTGTTCCCCCTCCATTTGCCTCCCAGAACCTTGCCCACTTTTGCAAGCTTTCTCTGCAGTAATTGCTGAGCAAGAATACAATGGACAATAGAGATAGTTCTGTTCTATGACATTACAAATGACTCATTAAGTAGCTTCAGAAGGTCATAAATTATATTACAATAAGATAATTGTGAGCCTTATATTAAACTGATGTATTAAATTTGTATTAAACTGAAATAATGATTATCATCTACCATTTTAATCAAGTATTTGCTTAAACACTTTATTTGTAGCCAAAACAGATTCATGAAACAAACAAAATAAAAAATGAATCAGAGATACCACTTTGTATTTTCTTTTTGAGGCCGCCAGTGAAACTCCTCTGAGATAAGGTGAGAAAGAAATATCAACATACAGGTTTATATTCTTCAGTTCTATGTTTTTTGCATAATAACAATATTTGAACCTATGTTGCTAAATATGACTCACAAAGGTAATACAACTTCCAAGAATATACACACTATACAGTGATACCATTTTGCAAAATGCATTACTCACATAGAAATACTACTGTGATATTTTGCACTAAATAACACTGTGGAAAGCAAAACCCCACTCACTGACAGCCAGAAGCCAGCAAATGCAAGCAAACTGATTTGCATCATCAGCTCATGTTTAGAAATTCTCTTTTATCCATTTATCTGTTGGTTTCTTTCCATGATCCTGGAGGACCCATAGCCAGCAGACATTTTGTTGTGTTCTAGCTCCCAGCACACCTGAGTCAGGTAACTGGATCAGGTGTGTTGGGAACTGAAAGAGGAGAAAACAACGGACAAGCAGAGGATCCAGGAGGACTGGGAGGAGAACATCTGACTTAGATTTCAACATGCTTGTTATGTTGTGAAAAGAAGTCAATGCAGTCTGAAGATATAAAGATACATCATAAATATTTTTGTTTGATCAATACAAAAACCAATTTAAATGATAAAACATTACCATAGTGACTGATTGATTTCCTGTACAATGGTGGAAGACTAAATGGCTCATATCTCACATTTTCCTTCCTTTAGGCCCATTAATATAATTTGTATGTTTTTTCTGTAACAAAAAAAAAATCTGTTTTGACTGATTTTCCTTGTATTGGAACTTCTTCAAAGAGCAGTCTGGACTACAATACTCTTTAAAGTAAAAGTGTTTATTTTAGTGATATCTGTTATTGCACCGTAGTTGCTACATAATCATGATATGAAAAGTGAGGGCTAAAAACTCCAGTGTTTTCTTATATAGATCCTTTAAAATTAGTTTTAGTTAGTTTATATGACTGTCAAGTCTATGAATAGTACAATATTCTGTAGTATTTTAACTCCAACCACAGAAACATGTAGTCTAAAATAATATAGGTAAAATGTAGGCACAAATGGACAGGGCATTCTTGAAATTGAGCGGTTTTGGTTTCCATTTATTAATTATTGCGTGACTCACTTATTGTTTTCATATTGCATGTTTTTATTACCGTGTTTAGTTCCTTCCAGTTCAGCCTGTATTGCTGTGATAGAAATTAATTTTGGCCCAGTTGTCTCTATAATAACTGAGTTCAAAGCCATTACATAAATAAAGCCTCAATGGCAGAATTTCTGGAGACATCAATCAAACAATCCATCCCTGAGACCAACATTATAATCATGAACCAAGTATTGAGTACTTAATCAAAATCTGAGTGTATGTTTGCCAAATTAATCCCCAATGTTGTGTTGCCTCAGTCTATAGTACTATGCCTTCACTCCTATTTGGATGAATTGCTTGTTGTAAATTGTTTAGTAAACCTGAGAGTTTGGCATAAGCCTCAAATCCCAGCAGTGACTATAGAAATGCTTTTGGAATGCACTGACCCACAGGACTTCAAGTCCACTGTAGGAAGCTGGTATGGGCAGGAGGTTGATACCTGAATAAGGGTCTGTGGCAGTGGCATCCGTCCTCCAAGCAATTGGAAGGAGCTCACGGTCATGCATCTTACTGGAGAAAAATGGAAACAGATAGTGAGTGTGTTCCCATTACTCAGTGTAACCAGAGTGAAGGTTGGGGGTTGGGGGTGGCTGGGCAGGAGAGAGATTTAAGTGTCTGTTAATCTGTTTGTGTTCCACCTCAGTGCAGATTGATGAGGCTCAAACGAAGAGAGATAAGGGGGGAAACGAAGAGAACATGAAAGAGACTGGGTGGAAAAACAGTGTGTTAATCCTACTGATGTAAAAACTTAAAGCTCAGATCTTAGTGTATCAGTGTAAGCTTAGAGCATGTGTGCAGCTACATGTGACATTTCGGTGACATTTTACAAGTGTAACCAGAGCCCCAGAGAGCAAATGGTGAGAAAAAACAAAATGATTTCAATGATTCAAAAAACAAAACAGCAACAGAAAGTTTAGATTGCATGTTCTCTTTAAGGATGTTTGAATGCAATTTCAAAACACAAATTTGTACATTTGTCCCCTACATTACAACACAGTTCTTCCTCAAAGTCCTTTTAAAAAGACTGTGTCAAATGTAATAAATTATAGCTGGTTTAGTAAGTTAAGTAGCCATGTCAAGTTAAACAGTGCAAATTTTATGACTAAAAGGAAGGAACTCAAATTTAATACATCATCTCAAATATGAGATTATAATAATATTTAGCCAATTTCCACTAGTCTCCAGTTCGAGCGGCACTAAAACCGTAAACACAATGAGAATATGGATGAGAAGGAAAACGGAGATTGTGGCTGTACCCTTATGTACAGAAAAGCTGTACTTGAACTAGGCAACACTCGCTGCATCTAAAGCAACATACGGTGCATAAACATCTGATTTTTAATAAAATGATGCCCCCTATTGTATGTATTTTTTCAAAGGTGATTTTAAAAACAAGCACCCGAGTAGTCATTTGAAAATACCAACAAATATTTGAAGCTTGCAGAAAGCTGTCTGGGCCTGCTCTAGTCCCTGGCCATTTACTTGAAAGCCAGCAATCACAATGTGTTTGGCTATACAAACATCTCAATTTTGGATGTGTCTAAAAGGATCCCTCTTTCTGCCATAATCTACCTTTCTGACTGAAGCTTTCTACCCGAGGGTTCTGAAGGATGTTGCAATGAGCAGAAAGCAAACTTGCTTACTACTGTTGGCAATGGTGATGGCCATGGTGTATGCTGATGTGTAGTATGTAAGACATCTCAAGCCAAAGGGAAGAAGAACTACTTTGCTTACACTTGTCCTATCAAACACATAGTTAAATGAATTACTGCTCAGTGTTGCTTTTTGGACAGGGGGTGGAACAGCATCAGAACATCGCAGGATTGATGACATGACAGGGGCTTTTAGTTGCTATAGTAACTTGGAATAAAACTACTGGGATATTCCAGTTTCCTAAAAGAAATCATCTAAAGTAGTGGTTCCCAGCCTGGGGTCTGGGCCCCCCTTAGGGGGGTGCTAGAGATTGCAGGGGGTGCACACAATTTTGTCTGCACTGAGGTTACCAAAATTATATTTGTACACTATAAATTCATAAAATCCCAATGTCTGACAAACGTATAAGTATGTGTGTGTGTGTGTGTGTGTGTGTGTGTGTGTGTGTGTGTATGAGTATATACAACCGCTGTTTATTTTTTGCAAATAAAAGTTTGTGATTAAGCACTTTATTGGGGGGCCTGGCTTGTCTTGGACACAGGCAAGGGGGGCTTCGAGGAAAAAGGTTGGGAACCACTGATCTAAAGAAATCCATACGCAAAGAATCTTGATCAGCTATGTATATTATAAATCTGTTCTTTCCCTCTGAAACTGCACTTAAAAGTACATAACACAAAGAATATAAATGAAGAGCTAACATTGTACAGTGAGACACAGAAAGCTCTCACTGTTAGAGCTGTAGGTCGTTGAGGAAAAGAGGTCACTGGAACAAAGGCTGTTACTGGATTTTATTGGAAATCAGTTCCTGAATGATTACTTCTGCATGAGCCTATCATTGTGAAGCACATGCTATCAACGTAATGAGGACTTCGATCTCATTAATTTGACTATCAGGGTCAAATGGACTTAGTAGACCAAAAGATTGTATAAAAAAACACATACAAGCATAATCTCAATAGTAAGCTGCCTCAAAATTTCTAGATATTGTCTATATATTTGAAAAGTCAATAAAACAGGGCCAAATTGTTGATAATTATTGATAAGTATTGCTTCTCAATGTGTAAAAGCACAGCTGCTTTATGTTCATTAAGCCTATTTCCAAAAAAGAAGGCATAAAAAGTTTTATTTATACGACACAGATAGTAAAAAGCACTGATATAGCATATATATTGTATGCTGGTATTGTACATTTAAACAAAAATGTTATCTAATATAGATTAGTGGTTTAATAGTCGAATAAGGCTTAACAGCAAGTGCTTTTTAACAGTGTCCAAAGATAATGGCTTACAAATATGTATATGAAGGTGACATGAAACCCCCATTCTTACTACCTGTTTCTTACTACAAGGAGCGGAGCTTATTACGGTAACTGAGTTAGATGGTTTGTCTGATTAAAAAGGAAGCTAGAAAAACAATGAACGAATTCACTTTTAACTGTTGCCAGCACGGATAATGGCTTCATGCACATAAATATTAAAGGCATCCACGCATTAATTAAGCTCAGAAGGCCTGTGTGCAATTAAATTTCCCACACAATAGAATTCATTCATTGGCCTACAAAAATAATTAAGCAGGCCTCAACCTGACATGAGATTTCCTTTCATTTGTTCTGGCGGCCCGTCTCCTAACCTGTGCTGTTTTGGAGAAAACACCTTTTATTATTTACCAGCACAGAGCTTGTTTGTTGAACAGAGACTGAGATGGGGCAGTGGAGAGACAAAAGAGAAAGAAAAAAGTACAAACATGTGAGAGAATGTTAATCATGTATGGAGGAAAAGCAGTGGCAATTGCAAAAGGTGTATATTGAGATAAACAAAAATAAAATGTTTATTTCATGCTGCAAAACAACATTGATGTAATGTGTAATCGCTTTTCGCCATAGTGCTCCCTCAGTGGGAGACCTTTTCAAATGCATTGTTCTTGTAAGTCTATTCTCATGTATGGCTCTGTTACCTTCATATAGGCATCTTTAGCTTATGACTTAATGGATCAGTGAACAGGCCAGACGCACACGAGTGGAAACGTATGATGGTTACATAGAATTTCCTCTCTACACATTGCCATCTTGGTAAAATTCCTTCATATCCTGTTCTGTCCTTTATAAAAGCTCTAGGCTTGTCAGCTGGTCTTCCAGAGAAGTTTACTGATCATCTCCTTCTGAGGAAAAGACTAATAGCGGCACACTGCAGTCAACGTTCTGTTGTAAACATGCAATGTCACCTCCTGCTGTGGTGTCAAAATATGCCTCATCAGATGAGGAGGACAACAAACCGAAGTTAGCAAGGTAGCTTCCTAGCTATTTAGAGACCTAACTTCAATTAGGCAAACCTTACTCTGGGATTCTTGAACTGAATTGGGTTTTTGATTGAGAAAAAACTATCAACAACTGAGATTACACTAATATTAGCTTTATGGTCTTTATTAGTCTCAGGCTTAGTGGTGGTTTTTGTTAGAGCTCAGTGGTTTTGCTAGCAGTCATGACTGGTTGATCAATGCAGGGATACGTATTAACGTAATGCATGACAAGAAGTGTAGTGAGAAAGAACTGGTAAAGGGAAACATGACAAATGAAATACAAAATAGTGAATTCTGTCAGTGCTGTGGTGCAAAATGCTGCATGACATGACAAATTACCTTAAATGACATATCAGTTATAGGACAGAATACCTCTTGAATAAATTACACCAACACACTGGACTAGGTTGTGCCTTAAATGTTAAGTGGAAGCGTTTGTTTTGCTGGACATCTTAATGGGAATGCTTTATTACACTTACATTACTTAATTAACAAATGAACAAAGTCAACAACATGGTGCAAATGGCTGCTATCTGTAAAAATCCTTTTGGTTAATTACGAGGGAAACTAAGCATGGCCAGCTACTATTAAACACCATGGTGCCTCACACTAACACTTTTTGGGTGGCGCATGTCACATTTGAAGCTACACTGTAACTGTGCTTCTAGCAGAGCTTGCTTTGTTCCAGTCACTTTTAGGAATATTGTAAATTGCATTGCTCTTCAGTACACAAAGGGATGAACACAAAGTACACAAAGGGTGTTCACGTATGACCAATGGTCACACCACATCACCTCACTAAATGTAAGTTTGAACCCTGAGACCCGATAATGCATTTTTGTGTACTGTAGTACACATTGTGTTTTTGATTATATCTCTCATCCTGTACATGC
>JBBIGB010314146.1:0-10569 GCA_037577075.1 Alestopetersius hilgendorfi | reverse complement strand
ATTTTACTGTCATTGTTACTGGTCTGTGCACCTCTGCTACACAAAAGGAAAAAATAATTCTGTTGGTAGATAAACACACACGCCCTTTACAGACACACCTAGAAATGAAGAAAGATGCAGGTAACAAAAGCCTGCAGTAACTGCCTGCTCCAAGCTGTACAACACACATTTTGACCGGCTCTTTCATTTTTAATTCAAGAAGCAACACATCAAGATTTCCACTGGCATCAGATCAAATGACACGCTTGGTCGATTAGTGAAATGTTAAAGGAAAGAAGCAACACAATGATACAACGAATGTATCATTATTCAATTTACCTAATATATTTTCTGGATTTATTGTTTGATTATTTTTCCACCAACTTCAATATAATGTTCAGCCAATAAACAGCAAGCATCTTTAAAATGAGCAGGAACGTGTAACCTGTAGAGCAGGAGTAGGCAACTCTGCCATGGTACGGCATGTTTGTAATTTCCCTGCTCAGAAACGCCTGATTCACCTCGCCAGTTAATTGTCAGGTTTAGTGAATGTGTTTGAGGAGAAATACTATCAGTACTGGCCCTCCAGGACTAGAGTTGCCTACCCCTGCTGTTGAGGATCTGTCCTTATTTTCACTGTGACAGGAGAAGGAAGTGTTGGGGCAAGAAAAATCAGCAAAACAGACAAAGTCCTTCACTCAAAACAAAGATTTATTTGGTCTGCAGAAGGAGAGTGTGTTTCCCCAGCGAGTCAGGGCAGTCCTAACTCAGGTAGCTCTCTCTGAAGAATACATCTCTGAACATCATTTATACACAGGAAGCCTCTTAGGCTGTTATCAGTTCAAGGTTGGGTTAGGAGGCTTTGTTCTCAGATATCCACACTAAACTCCCCTCATCACCCAGTGATGCGCTCAAGAAGCGTCACGTTGTTAGTTAGCTGAGACTAAGAGATATTGAGACACTCATAGTCGACCTTGGACTTGCTGTAGTGCCATGAAGGCAAGTTTCTAAGAGCCCCCTCAACCCATACAGGTAGAAACCTTAGAAACCCATCAGGCCATATTTTCACAAAATAACAAGTCTTAAGAAATCATGTTCTTCGCCTTATTGACTTGTGGAGCAGTTAAAAAAACCCCTCTTAACGACAATATATGTGATTACAAAGGAATATATGCATGATTGCAAAGAATATATGCAAATTTCCCTGACAGAAGGGGGGAAAAAAAAAAATGGACAAAACATGCAAATGTCATCAGGCGTGCCCGAACTTTTACATAAGACACTGTCCCTTCTCCATTTCGACAGGCTTAATTTATACCTTTTTTTAACCAAAAAGGAGACTCAAACTATTCCCTTTCAGGATGTTTTATCTCATCGTAGATAAAGGAAAAAAAACAAAACAAACTTCCTTATTTACACGTCCCTTTATTTTAGCAGCCTCTGATAATTCTGTTGACTGGCCTTGCCGGTTTTTGGGTGTGACTTGTTCCCATGACTACCACCACACCCAAACAAAACCTGATGGGCTTAACGCAGCCTTGAATGCAGGTTGTGTGACGTGTGGATAATCCAGGATTTTGAGTCAGTGGAGTGGCCTCTTATTTTGGAAGTGGGGAAATGGCATTTGACCTTATTTTTTGTTTCTTTCTGTTCTTACCTGTGAGGAAGGTACTCGGGGAGCCCTCTACTTGAAAAAGGCCTTCAGTCTTTTTGTCGAAACGCAGCCAGAGTGAAATGGCCAGGACTGCTGTACCTGCAAGCTGATTAGAGAACAGAACAAACATGAAAATCAAATACATGTATCCTGCCACAAGATATCAGATAACCAGGTACTGGTGCATGGTACAACAGGGCACAAGCCACACAAACACAAGTTAGCATAGATTTTGTTCCAGTGGAGAACAGGGCTAGGGATTAAGATTAGATTTCATATGAGAGCTGGTTCCACATTGTCCGATTCATTGGAATCATGTGCTTCTGAGGTTATCAATTCCTTTAAACAATGCCAGTATGGTCTTTCTTCAGTTCATGCGTCATGCAGTCACCATCTAGGTCTATGCTGCTGGAAGCAACAAGGATTCTTGGGGGAAAAACTTGGTTCAAAGCATGCTCTTCTTTCGCGCACTCAAAAAAAAAAAATCTACCTTTACTGTCTGTAAAAATCAGCAACACCAGCAATATGGACAATGTGTGTATTTCACATTTAACTAACAAGGCAGACTACAGACACCTTTGAGGCTACAGCAGATCTTAAACTCACCCAGCAGCTCAGAAATGTTTATTCATCAGTTTTATCTTTGAAGAGTTCATTTGTAAAAAACACTAAACCCAAACTGGGTGTTGTGAGCTATTAAAATACTAACCCTAAATACATCCGTCACAAGACCCGTTCTCGTTCCATGTCAAGGTTTTGCAAGTTCACATTTTACACCTGAAAACTATAGGCACCACTGCCGCACTAGAACATCAACTAAACCGAATAAGCAGTGAATAATCATGCGTATGAGATTATTATAATTAATATTAATAAACTGGATGAAATGAAATTTTTGCTTAATAAAAACTGGAAATGACAGAAATCCACAATGTATATATTTTTTAATATATATAATTACATGCAATTTTGTAAACACTTTCCAATGTAAATATTTTAATAAAAGGAGCAATGCAATATATCGTATGCAGATATTCTACGCTGTACCTCAATTACTAAAACCTTTGAAATGAACACCTGTCTAGGCCGCCCAACAAAAACGATCAGGAATTGAGAAAGAATGGAGTGGACTGAAAAGCTGAATGCTACAGCTGACAGTTGTCAAAGCCTCAGCAATATATCCGTCTAACGTTTGTGGAAAACAAGTAGAGCAGGTTAGGCAGTGGGTGAAGTACTTTCGTTGGAATTAAGTCCAACCAGTCTTTTACATCTTTGCGCAAAAATAAAAAGCCTACACACAAAGCTACCTTGCTAAAGTCGTAAAAAGTCACATGGAGTTCACACTCCAAAAGAAGTGCATGCAATTTTCATGACGTCATATTCTCCATAAACTGGCAGGCTGTAACAGGAAAGATCAAAATGACACCATCTGCACTGATTCACCACCCATTCTTATACATTTCCTGAGAACTTTGTTTTAGGAATCTGTGTTACACAAAAACATATCCATGAACAAACTTGTGCAAGGCTTGACTCAGGATGTGGGAAATCTCTTCAGTTCTGTCCACATTCAATGAACATGACAAACACTAGGGTGTAGTGATGACAGGAACACTCTTTTTTTTTTTGCCTTCTGAGATTCATCAGATTCCATTATGCTAGAGTGAAACTACCTTGCATTAAGTGGAACGGGGGCGGTTTCACTCGATTTTAAATCTTTTGAAAACAAACCTGCCAGTCTTTCAGTGTGGATTCGTGGTAATGTGTACTGCAGTTCTGATGGGAGAAGAATAACCTGTTTGCCTTGTTATTAAGCAGCAGACCACTTGGAGCGGTCATGAATCCACTCATTCACAGCTTTAAAGTCAAAGAAGCCTAGAAGCACGGGTGCCCAATCTTGCAGGTCAGGTATATCATTAACAGAAGGTAAGATCATACAGGGAAATAAAAGCAGTACTCAGTGATACAGCCACGGTTTACGCTTCCAGGAAGTTCCCTGTTAGTCGCACCAGTGTTTTAAGCTAATTATCTTTTAAAACAGGGTCAATTAAAATCAGGACTTCTAAGATTTAGATTCATTAGAAGCTACAGTTGGAGCTCAGACACAATCTATAGCAATGAGAGATTATCTCCAAGGACCTAAGCCTGTAAAAGCTGGGGGGAGTGAGACCTGCCCTGACTTGAGACTCTTAATGTCTGCACCACTAAGAGGGTGAGGGATGGGTGCTGTCCTACTCTAAACACACATACACGCACAAACGTACATACACACACAGACAAATGTTCACATGTACACATACACCTCTTCCAATCTGAGGTCATGTCCATTAGAAACTGTAAAAAGCTTGGTTCTAAGCCAGTGAATTGAAAAGTATAGTTTAACTGTTTCCAGTCTACTGTTTAGACTGAAGCCCGGTGCACTGAAGGACACACCTCTCAGCAAGCAGGCGCAGAGACTAAGCACAATGACCATGAAAAAGCTACGTAGTCTCAAAACCTCAGTCCTCAATCTCTCATATTTAAAAGCCAAGTCAGAGTGGTTTACAGCGACAGCGTGAAGAGACTGAACAATAACGAACCAGGAAGCGGGGGCTGCATGTTTTGAACACCAGAGCGGATGATCACGGTGAAATACTGGCGGCTTCCAAAAGAAAACACACCAAAAAAATACCAAAACTTGGTATGAATGTTAGCAACACGAACAATACACACTGGATCACACCCGGAGTCTTATAATGTCATGAAAGTGATATTTAGAAGCAATGTAAGCGTCTGATGCTTGTTCCACTCGCAGCGTGAACACTTTCACATTTGTGGTCCGTTTACGGCCACACAGCAGCCCAATCATAAACAGTGTTTCAACACTTTAGAGCAAAAGTGACAAATAATACATACCCAAAAGAGGAAATTGAAGGCAAACATCAGGTACTTGATCAAACTCACACCTCCTCCTACCACTCCCATGGTGAAGTCGAAGAGTTTTTGGCGAGAACGAGAGAAAAAAAAGACGAAGCACTACACTCGACCGACGCACAAGCAGCGACTCCAGCGGGCCACAGCCTTTACCTTCCTTAACCTGAAAAGAAGGAGCGTGGGGGGAACACCTAACATGCCCTGGGCCCTTTTCATTGACCGAACTCTCCTGTGAGTGGCTGATAGTGAAAGAGTGGGCGGGGCCGGGAGAGGGTTAGGAATATTTACAGGAAGTGCAAAATATATCAAAATGTATGTGTTTATGTATGCATGCATGGGATACCTGACCAATCCACCACAAAGGACCTTATGACATACAGTCAAATACTTTAATATCGCATTGGTCACCCCTTTGCAAAACACCTGACACTCCTCTTTTGAAGTATTTCTGTGGGTAACTTGTAGCTCCTTCATTCTGTAGAGCATTTTGAGGACAGGCGCTGATGTTGGACGAGAAGGCCTTGCTCGCAATCTCCGTTCCAGTTTATCCCAAAGATATTGGATGGGATCGAGGTCAGGGCTCTGTGCGGGTCAGTCAAGTTCTTCCGCACTCATCCAGCTATGTCTTTATTGTCCACAAAGTTGGAAGCATGGCGTTCAAAATGTCTTGGTATACTGAAGCATTACGAGTATTGCCCTTCACTGGAAGTAAGGTAGCTACAGTCCAAACCCTGAAAAACAGGTGTCCCAATACTTTCATCTATACGTAGGATATATATAAATGTATATATGTATTCATTCATCAATTATTATTTATTAATCAATCAAACAACCATCAATGTTTTGCCAGACACAAACAACATGGCTCTGCATTTTTCATAAATAACAACAGAATCAGATGCACGTAAAAAATAACCAGAGACAAAACAAACATTTACATGTACGGCATTAGCTGACAAACAACTCAAACAGTTGCTATTAATATCACAGGGCTTAATGAAACCCTTTTCTTCAATATTTTTGTGATTTTACGGGCTTCTGCGTAAAAAAGAAAATCATCAAGACACCCATCACTTCGGCCACCTGGCCTACACGCCCCTCCTCTGTGGACTTCCTTGTACTGGGCAAGGGACCGACTGGAAAAGATTGCATATACATTTTAACATGACTCATGTATGATGCTTCAACAAGTCTGGTCTTGATACAAGAGCAACTCAAAGTCTTATTCCAGATTGTTCCTTTGCATCAGAGTCATTTTCTGCAGAGGACTGACACAGATCAGGTTTTCTTGACTGTGAGAAAAGGTAACTCAAGACTGGACCTCTCTGTGGACTTCAAACAACAACCCTGCCATTGTGCCCTGGGGGTGATGGCTTGTTCTCGCCTTTTTCTGCCCCCAACCAGCCACACACACTCTCACACACACATACAAAGGGTAGGATTTTGAAGACATAAACTCACAGTTTCTGCTTCTGAAAGCTCTAACGGCTCCTGAAGTAAAACTGTTGACCGTTGGGCTTTAGGCTGCTGGTTCTGAAGTGCAAGTATTTGTATAGTTCTAATTAAACCCCAGAATTTCCCACATTAGATACAGGTCAGAGTGTTAACAACAACAATTTGAGATTCAGGCCTACTTTTATAGAACACAGAGAGGAAGATGAGATTTTGGTTTGGCAAGATAGATATCTTTTTAATCTAGTCGTTTTAATCTTTCTACTGAAGTGCAGTGATTACTTTTAGAGGCTCTGACCCCACACAATAACAAACATAAAACAAGGACTTCTTAGTCATTATTACAATTAATGAGCATGGCAAAAAACAAAAACACAGCTTGAAAGACTTGCACAGCCGTTGCTAAAAAGACCAGCTAACAATGTTAAAGTGCTAAGTATAGGATGCTCTACTACAAGTTCATGTTTTTTTTTTGTCAGACTTTAAATGACAACTTTTGGCACTGATGAAAAGACTAGAGGGGCTGTTTCTAATTTAAAATTCATAGAATTCACTCCAACAGACTCAAAGATGCCTTTTAAATGCTTGAAATGTATTCATTTCACTTCTTGGAGCAGTTACAAAGAACGTGTTGACTGCAGTGGTCTGGTTCAGCACCTTAAACCAATATTTGGCAGGTGACAGACTTAATTGGGCCAAAGCTCCAAGAATTACGGTCCATTATGAACGTAGGACCTCTACTTTTTCACGATACGCTTCATTTTGGTTTCTTTTTGGGAGAGATGGCTTTCTTTGTAATACAAGATACAGTACCTGTATGGCCCCAAATGAAATACATGTGTGAAGAACCTGTAAAAGTTAAAAAAGCTCTTCACATAATGTAAAAGGTATTTGCCAAATTAAGGGTTTTCCCCAAAAATCTTTAAATTAAGTGGGGGTTCTTTCAACATGAATAAGGTTCTTCATACTCCACACACCTTATTCGCACCCCATCTGGTTCTATGTATTGAAAGGTTAGAGAACCAAAAATGGCTCTTATCATTTTAAAGAACGCTGTTGCACATTGGTGTTGTGGCCAAAACCTATCCTGAAGTAAAAGTATTGCTGTTTAGTGAAATAATGATGACAACATTTCCAAAAAAACTTCAGGAAGTACTTAAGTACTCAGAAACTAGAACAGTGGTATGTGTTAATCTGTTAGGAGCTGTTCTCTCCAAAATCAGAGACCAGTACAGAACTTTAAAAACACCTGTTGAGGCCTGTAATGCAAAAGAACTTTATGGTAGAATATGTGCTGTGGTATCTAGCACCAGCAGATCTAGTATGTCCTGTAAGTTGTGAGGTGGGTCCTCCATGGAATGGACACGTTTATTCAGCACTTCCTACAGATGCTCAGTCAGGCTGAGAACAGAATTTAAAGGCCAAGTCAACACCTTTGTTTGTCACGTAGCCGAGTGCATTATCCTGCTGAAGGAGGCCACTGCCATTCGGAAATGGAGTGAACTTCCCATGAAGGAGTGAACTTGGTGTGCAACAGTGTTTAGGTGGTACACGTTGCATAACATCTACAGTAATGTCAGGACCAAAGCTTTCTTACCAGAACATTGCCTAGAGAAGGGGTGTCACACTCCGGTCCTGGAGGGCTGGTGTCCTGCAGGGCCTGGAGGGCTGGTTCTTCTAATCAAACACATTCACTAAACCTGCCAATTAACTGGCCCTCCAAGACTGGAGTTCAACACCCGGGACCTAGATCATCAGACTGCCTCTGCTGGCTTGCCTTCTTCCAGTAGTGCACATAATGGTGCCATCTCCTACCCAGATAAACTGTGCCAAACATACACCTGGACATCCACAAGATGTAAATGAAAATGTTTAAAAAAGGTAATCTTCTTCCATTGCTCCATGGTCTATTACGGATACTTACATGCCCAATTTAGGCATTTTTAGTGGTGGACAGGAGTCGCCATGGGCACTCAGGTCTGTGGCTACGCAGCCCCATACACCTCATGTGATGTACTGTGTGTTCTGAGACATTTCTGTCAAAGCCAGCATTAACTTCTTCAGCATTTTTTTTGCTACAGCAACCTCTTTTGGCAGGTACTAACTACTGCACACCGAGTACACCCCAACATCACAAACAGCAAAACCAAAATGAAAAACCAAAAGATTTCATGGGCAAGGCTTGACAAACACACAAAAACAGTCGGCAAAAATAATAAAAAATGGTTATGATATAGACAGCTTGGTACACAGTGAAATATTCATTAGTAGAAGTAAAGTGATCATTTGCCATACATGAACACACCATTCCACAAACAACACAAAACTCTTCCTCTGCATTTAACACATTCACCAAGTGAAGCAGTGCGCAGCCTGGATCACAGCACCCAGTAAGCAGTGTGTACTGTGGGTACAGTACCTTGCTCAAACCACCAGGCCAATGAAACAGTTGGATTTCACCTGCGAACTGGAAAAGGCCATTCTGTCCATGCAGCAAAACAAAGTAAGGTATAGACTTGGTGACATCATTACATTTAACGGGATAGTTTTCAGAAATCTGTTGGTTATTCCAGTTTCTCTCGTGAACACAAATCTCCAAAGCAGTCACATACCTACTGTTCTACTGGCCCCAGGGCACACAAAATAAATGAAACCTCAGAAAAAATATATTTAATGAATAAAAAGTTGACTTCTTTGCTCAATATTGATTTGTCTCAAACAAACAAATGTGATAAATAATTAATATATCAAGGTGCAGGTTGTGAAGAATCTTTTAACAGTTTTTGGATTAAGATAAGAGGAAGATATATGGACATGGCCATAGGCCTCAGTGTGATTGGACTCCCCCTGTGTGTTTAAATCCCAGAGATCAGCTACTGACTTTAAACTGTAGGGTAATACAGACAACAAATGATGGTACAATTGATGATACCTGTCATTTTCTGTCAGGTTTTGGTACAATTCAGAAATTCCAAGCTCAGGTGCTTCAGTTAGTAACCCAAAGTAGCACAATGTGCAGCCTGTTTGCTTGAGTGACCGGAACTCACAGTGGAAAATTAGGAAGAAATGAAGGTTCCTGCAGGTAAAGTTGCAAAATACAGCAGAAAGATGTGATTGTGTTATGAATAAAACAAAGGTTTTGACAACAGTAATGACTGCTGACATTACTGCAAGAAAGAGGTGAACAGATTTCACCTACTTGTATTAGTTATTAACAACAAAAGATTAGTTTTTAGCACTCAGAAGAACAATGATAAAAAAACATCATCACATGGAGTGACTTGTTGATGTGAAAGATGGACAATAAAAAAGCAAACCAGTGAAATTCTGATGTCTTTGACCTGAAGAAAACTTGAGAGTATTAAAGAAGACAAATAAATAGATTCTTAACCAAAGTGTCACTTCTCACTCAAATGGAGGCTCTTATTTTGTGCACAATATGTGAAGAATTGGAAAAGGAAATGTGACTCTAAGAGCAACTGAAGGTAAAAGAGGAAGAGCACACCCAGCAGCAAGATGGATGGATAACAAAACAAAACACAAAATGAGATACTCTGGAGACTCTGTCCTTATCAAAAATGTGACTCTAAATGAGATTCAACATATTGGACACTGACAGGTTTGAATGTAGCTAGTCATGTTGAATGTAAAACTGACTCATTTTGAAGAGTGATGTAGCTGCCATGATTTGTTTACAAGCACTGTAGATCATGACCAAATAAAAATCCAAAAGAAATAAACTGGGTTAAACATATTAGTCTGGAAAGGATTGTTAACTCATTCCTTGACATCACCAAACCACAATAGGAGCTGTTATTATCAATTGAGAACCTTATAAACATTAATCTTCCCAGGCATAGTTGGTCTGCCAACTTTTCCTAAAAGGAGCAATAGTAAATCATCCAAGAAATCACCAAATCCAGGAGAACATCCAAGGCATAATTTGTTTCTTGTTAAAGTCTTGACTTGGTAGGGATTCAGTGCTATAGAGATTCAGCGCTGGGGCCACAAACAAGCAGTTCATGCTTAAAAACAACCAGTATATATTAGTGCTGGGCCGTTAACGGCGCTGCGTTAACGCAAGACTCTTATCGCGATAAAAAAAAATATCGCCGTTAATCTATTCACAAAGTTGGGTTAGGAGCTGGGTCTATACTACACAAGCTATGATGACTTTCACCGGCTTTTCCGGATCGCGCTCGTTTTAAACCTGTCTCGCTCTCTCTGTTGCTCTCTCTCACTCTCTCTCCCTTTCTCTGTCTCTCTCGTTCGTGCGACCATCTCTCTCTCTCTCTCTCTCTCTCTCTCTCTCTCTGTATCTCTCTCTCTCTCTCTCTCTCTTTCTCTGTGTCTCTCGCTCTCTCTGTATCGCTCTCTCTCTCTCTCTTTCTTTCTCTCTGTCTCTCTCTCGCTCTCTCACTCTCTCTCTCACTCTCTCTTATTCTCTGTCTCTCTCGTTCCTGACTTTTCCGCATTTAAACCTCGGGTTTATAATTACATTTTCTTTAAGGGTAATGTATTAAACTGAGTTCCAAATGAAATTAAAGTGATCTGGGAGAACATTTGGAGGC
>JBBIGB010314127.1:0-10569 GCA_037577075.1 Alestopetersius hilgendorfi | reverse complement strand
CAGCAAGACCAAGACAGCGAGACCAAGACAAGACCGAGGGATCCGAGACCAAGACAAGACCAAGACAAAAGACCGTCAAGACTGTGACAAGACCAAGACCACATAAAAGCGGTCTTGGTCTCGAGACATCCAACTCTATTGGTACCACCGGTACTTCAGAAAACCTGGTACCGTAACATTTACATTTTTTTTAGTACTGACTTGGTACCGAAGTACCGGGTCTTTTGACAACACTGTTTCACAGCTTTTACAGGTTTTAGATATGGTGGTAGATAATTCCACTGTCAAATTTTTGTATCAGGTATGTACGGATTGTGATTGATTTTGCAATAAGGTTTCGGTTTCTGTTAATTATTTCATAAATTATAGATTCTTCTCCCAGCTCTTTCCCCCACTATGACCATGGGCACAGTGCAGCGATGGGAGAAGAAAGTGGGTGAAAAACTGAATGAGGGTGATCTACTGGCTGAAATTGAAACAGATAAGGCCACAATTGGTAAGTTGTCTTCTTTGACAGGCATTAGGTTAGTCATTAAACTAAAGGTGTCATCTTTGACAGTCATTTAAACTAATGTAACTCTAATGTAAATGTTATTTAATTGAGAAAGTGAGAAAGTTAGCTGAACTGTTTGATTAAAGGTTATTTTCATTGTTTTATGTATGCTTATTAGCGCTGGAACGATACACCAAACACATGATTCGGTTCATAACGTGACTTTTGACACACGATTCAGTTTGTATCACGTTTTTTTGTGTGTGGGGGGGGGGGGGGTGGTACTGCTTTGTAGTGATGGGCCCGGCAGTTCTTTTCGATGTCCTGAATCAATAGAATCATTAAAAAAAAATTGTTCAAAAGATTCATTCACTGATTCCCTGAAACATTCAGTGCTTGGTGGGAGGAGCAACTCTTACTTCCTGAACTGATTCATGGCTGAATGGTTCAGGCTTCAGTTCAGTTCAAAGCTTCCAGGACTGGTAGACCAGAGTTTGTGGCTGTGTTGCTTTGAAAACACGTTTGTTAAAAATAAACTCGTTTATAAATCATGATGTTTTAAGTGTCCTATCCTATGGTATGCTATATATTTAACTGGTCTACTCAACAAATGTGCCTCAGTGAGTGATCCGTTCACTGACCGTATTCCCCACAGTACGTTCATTGAAGGATTTACACTGAACATGAACCGTTCCCTTGCAAATTGTCGCTGTGAGTCTCACAAGCAGTTTCACAAACTGCTGATTTTATACACTACTTGTTACATGCTGTGTCCTACTGTTTGTGAGTTGCTGCGTTTGTGAGTTTAAAAAAAAGCTACACAAATTGAAGTTGAGGTTTGTCATATGTGCAAGGTACAGTGTACAGAGCACAATTAAATGCTTACTTGAATACCCTCATCACAGAAGACATAAAAGACATGAAAGACAAAGGAGTGCGCGTGCGGTCTCTCTGTCCCTCCCGGCGCTACTGACAGCTCAGCTGAACAGAGAAACAAACAAATCATCTGAGGAAGTGATTTGGTTCAGTATGTTCCCATAAAAGATTAATTATTTTGAACGAATTCGTAAATGACACACTAGATCTGGACGGGAAGGATAACTCTGAGTTGGACAGGGTGTGTTGCAATTCTGCCTTCTCACACCGCAACACGGATTTGTGAATCTGAGTGTCACGATTTCGGTTTTGTATTACACATCATTACAGCCCTAATTTAGAATATTTTTCACTCTTAATACCTTTTGTTCAGGTTTTGAAGTACAAGAGGAGGGTTACTTGGCTAAGATCATGATTCCAGAAGGAACCAGGGACGTCCCTCTGGGCACTCCGCTCTGTATCATGGTAGAGAAAGAGTCTGACATTCAGGCATTCGCTGACTATGTAGAGACAGGTGTGGCTGCTATTCCACCTCCAGCTCCCACGCCGGTAAAGAACTATTTTTAAAACTGTTGTTGTTGTCATCAGTAATAATTGTTTTTAATTTATTCAATTTTATTACCTTGGAATTAGGACTGGGATAACTTTGGATAGTGACCATGAAAGCAATAAGTAGAAAATAGTGGGATATTTTTTCTTACCTTGTGTTTGCATTTGGTTAGGGTTGCAACACCTTTAAGCTTACAGCACTTTAGAGTAGTTGTGATGTGGTTTACATCATGTCAAGGCACCCTGTTTTGCAATCTGTGTAGTAATAGTCCTGTAAGTGGATAGTGGGGTCATTATTTGCTGTATTTTGCAAGATACTGATGGATATGTCATATGCGCACTTTCAGATAGTATCTCCATTTTCCTTATGGGATTCTAAATTGGAGAACATAACTTTCTCCGATTTATAAAAATAATTGTTTATCTTTTTATTATGGCTACAGACTTAGTACTGCTGGAATTTACTGAACTGGACCATTTTTTAATCTTTCTAAGCATTCTTAAAAATGGGTGAAATTCTATTCAGTAATTCAAAATGGATTGCATCTGGTTAAACTGCATTGCCAGATTGAACATTAGAAATATGTTCCACTTTTCACAGAATCCATTGATTGTGTTTAGAGAATGCCAGTTCAGTTGTGTTGTGTAGTTTTTAAATTATGCACCTAATTCTTTTACCATCCTTTAAGGTGGCGGCCCCTCCTCCAGTTGCCCCAGTCCCTGCTGCAGCTGCAGCTCCAGCAGCTTCAGCTCCTGCTGCTGCTAGAAAGGGCAGAGTGTTCGCTAGCCCTCTTGCCAGGAAACTGGCTGCTGAGAAGGGTATTGACATTGCACATGTCACTGGTGAGTGCACAGTTGAACAGTTTCACTACTGACACTAAAGAGTTTGAATACATTTTAAATAGAATTGCGTAATGAGCCTGAGTATTAGACAAGTGGTTTTGCTTTTACAGGGACTGGTCCAGATGGCAGGATAACGAAGAAAGACATTGACACCTTTGTTCCAGCCAAGGCTGCTTCTGTGAGTGAAGTAGTTGCTAGTTTGTGATCTGCATGAGCATGAAATTTAGCTAAATTTGAAATCCGAACTGACAGACATGTTATTTCTGAGCTTTATTTTGCTATTCAGTGCTTGTGTTGAGTGACTGAAATTGTCCCACAGGAGTGAACTGGGATAATACTTAGTGGACTTCTGACAATCCTAGCAAACAAAAGGAAAGACTCACACTTGTGAGTGGGGAAATGTGAGAGTGTGTGATATGTAGTACATAAGTGTCACTCATTAGAAAACAAACCCAACCCCAATGATATGTGGAAAAAAACAATTGAAACCAAGTATTTTATAAGGCCTTGTTGGGTTTTGAGGAGTCTGCTTTTTTGTAACATTTTGTAACGTAACAGTCTTCTTTTTGTTCTTCATGCTACCAGCCTCCAGTAGCTGCACCTACACCTAGCCGTACCCCAGCAGCTGCTCCAGCTGTGGCTCCAGTTCCAACTGGCACCTTTACTGATATCCCAATCAGCAATATCCGCAGAGTCAGTATTCATTATAATGAACAGCTTCACATCTGATCATTTTTCTTTAATAACAAGTGATTTAACTCAGTTTATCGTTTTTCATTTCCTTGTTCTAACAAGGTGATTGCGCAGAGGCTGATGCAGTCAAAGCAGACTATTCCACACTACTACCTGTCAGTGGACATCAATATGGACCATGTTCAGGACCTTAGAAAGGAACTGAATGAGGTGACATTCTAAATGGTTTCAAATGGTTTCATTTGATTTCTGTCATACCACCGTTTTGGTTAGCTTTGTTTTTCTCAATTGTCTCATGATCAGGAGGTGAAAGTAGACAACATCAAACTCTCTGTCAACGATTTCATCATTAAAGCCTCAGCACTGGCATGTTTAAAAGTGCCAGAGGCCAACTCCTCCTGGATGGACACAGTCATCCGTCAGTGAGTGACAGTATGATTCCCCTCTGCCTCTGGCCACTAGAGGGCAGGGTTTTTTTTACATAAATTCAGCATTACAAATATCCTATATAACAACTATATAATAGTACTGATAGTAATAATATTACTTATTTTACTTTTTGCTGATTCCTTACAGAAATCATGTAGTGGATGTTAGTGTTGCAGTCAGCACACCCAGTGGTTTGATCACTCCTATTGTCTTTAATGCACATATTAAAGGCCTAGCAGCTATCAGCAAAGATACAACCACACTAGCTGCCAAGGCCCGTGAGGGCAAGCTGCAACCACATGAATTCCAGGTGAGTAACACAAGAACAGGATGTATACCTTAGTCATATAATGTTATTATATTAGCAAGTAACATCACATAAAAGTACATTAAATATTGAAGACATGTTAATTCATGTTTGTACACCATCTTTTTGATTCTTCCAGGGTGGTACCTTCACAGTTTCCAATCTGGGCATGTTTGGCATCAAGAACTTTTCAGCCATTATTAATCCTCCGCAAGCCTGCATCCTGGCAGTTGGAGGATCAGAAAAGAGACTGCTGCCTGCAGACAATGATAGAGGGTGAGCTTTTGCACTGTCTGTGCTATAGCATTTTGTGAACATACAGAATAATATGTTTTCATGTAAGTATTACCTGATGGAGATTTATATAATACAGAAGTGTGGTCAGATGTTTGAACCTTTTTGACTCCAGATAATCAGCTATAAGTACATTTTGAGAGTGGACTAAAGTCAAAGTAATTTTGCTGTCAACCTTATGTGCTATACCTAATCTCACTAACTTGCCACCCAGTGATGAATCCAAAATTATTTTTTTATTACTGTAAACTCTACTTATTCTACTCAAAATCTTACACACAGCAATGCCAGAGCTGCAGTTATTTTGTTACAATAATATTCTGTAATTTTGTTGCACTGTTGTTTTTCTTTGTCTTTTTATCTTGTATTTTACTGTAGCACTGAGCATGCAAATGACAAAACAATTTCCCTGAGGGTAAATAGTCTTGCAGCTTAAAAGTGACAGTCAGAAAATATTCATTATCTGTATTAACTTTAGTGGCAATGTGTCCTGTAGCATTTAATGCTGTTTTTTTTTTCTCCCCTAGGTTTGATGTAGCCAGTATGATGTCTGTGACTCTTAGCTGTGATCACCGTGTGGTGGATGGAGCAGTTGGGGCTCAGTGGCTGGCAGAGTTCCGCAAGTTCCTTGAGAAACCCATTACAATGCTGCTTTGAGGAGAGGCCTGGCCCTGCACTTCAGCCACAAAGTACAAGAACTTTGAGATAGATCTGTGAATGGTTCTTGAAAATGTTATACACTCAAAATTTCACCCGTTTTCACTCTTACCTGTCATCTTGCACATCCTTTGGTACTATATTTATGCAGCTTTAAGATGTGAGGGCATAAAGTAATCTCTCAACCATAATATGTTGCCCTTTTAGGTCAATTTGTAGAGTCTGTTTGTAGATAGGATTGTTGGATGAAGGCTGTGTTTTCTTCCAGGGAACTAATTCATTCAAGAGGGTGAAAATTGTCGACTAGCTCTGTCCACTAAGCTTTTACCCTTTGCTGTGTTGACATTATGTCTCAATTACCTGGTCTATTTGGCGATGATTTGGAGCAGAGTAAAGTAATGCTATATGTTCCCAAGTAAGACCTCAAAAAACACGTCTTGTGATGTCAGTGCCAAAGGATATCAGCTGTATGTCTCTATCAGGTTAAAAGTTTTTAAAGATAACTTTGTACCTCCTATTCACACAGACATTTTTGAAACCTTAAACGGTGTTTAATACTTCCCGAGCTGTACATACATATAGTAGTTTTTCTTTTTTGGTCACCATGTATAACGGGGATCCCCAGTCTGGATGGTAAGTGTGACCACAGTTTGGTGCTCAAATACACCTGGTTCAATTCATCTGGTAATTCCCTGTGTAATTTTTGTTTTAGCTTGGAAACTACCAAAATGCGTTGGTCACCAGACCTCTAGGACTGTAGTTGGGGAGCTATATAAGATGCCCATATTTTACTGCTTAATATTGTTTATTTAATACATCTTTCCCTCCAGACAAAGCAGGCTAATGGCTTTGGTCTGTGTTCTGATTTCTTGCAAGTGTTTTTTTAAACATGGTGATACTTTAAAACTATATTTCTGAACTGCAGATGCATACATATGCAAAACAGCAAACTGCTTCATAAAAAACTAGTTCCAAACTGAATTGAAACTGGAACTGAAACAATGGTCTACATTTTATGATCTCAGAGGAAAGAACACTTGTACAGGGCACTGTGGCCTTAGTCATTGTTGATAAATCAATGTTTATAATGGATGTCAGATGTGTGGTGTAAGTATTATGAAGGGGAAAGGCATAACTTATGTTGTGGGAATAAACAGGAAGTAAAGACTCTTTCCATTTCATGTTTTTATTAGATGTCAAAAAAAACCCTAAATTTGCTAGAAGAACTTTTTGGCATGTAGTTTGCCGCATGTTTTTTTTTTCAGCTCCTGTGTTTATAATTGTTCCCATGAACAAATATTTTCTCTAAAAATTACACTACAATGTCAGTCAATGGCATCTCTACAATTCTTTGAATCTTCATTACAATGAGATATTGTAAACTAATAAACTCATTTATCTAATGTTTTCACCTTCTGGTGAAACGTGTCTTTAGTTGCTGTTATATGCACTGTAGCATCTAAGCTGTACAGTAATAGTCCCCATGTGTTTTAACCAAAATACAGCAGGGGAAAAAAAATAGAAGTGGTGAGATTTTAAGTTTATATGTGATAGAGTAGATTTATGATGGCTGAAATAAGAGTGAGCCACCTTAAAGAAAACCAAAGCGAGACATGGAGAATGAGCTGAAATTAACTTGGCAAGAGGAACAAAAAGGAATATTTGCATTGTAAATAAACATTGACTTATCAATTTTCTAATACTCTTTAGAATACTTTCTATCAGAAACACAGTTCGAGGGGCTGGATCTGATCTGACCTTACCTACTAGCAACACCTACTGAGACGTTGCTTATTTGCCCCTTTAGGATTGCTTGTACGAGGCCTGTATGGGGGAAAATATGTTCTACCCCGTTCAAAGGTTATGGTTGGTAAATGCTCCCAGTGTCTTATAGAGGTATAAAAGTGGATTTGGAATCTTTTGTTGTCCCCGTGAATGTATGTATGTATGCATGTATGGGTGTGCAAAAGTATACACTCGGCACGTGCTCCCATGTGGCTTTTATTATTATTTCAGATGTAATGCTGGTATTTTGTTGCTGAGTGGCTCATTTTTAATCCTTAAAACACCATCGAGTCACCAATTCAGTAGCAAGATTAAAGTAGCCAGCATTGCACAATTCACCGACCCAAATAGGGTTGCAGCATTCCACAAACCAATCGAAACACAGCCAGAAAATCAAGACCGGGCATTCAGCTATCCGACAGATATCCGATTAAATAACAGGATTCAATCAGCCGATCGGGACAGAATTCAACAAGTCACCCGGTTTCGTCTTTGAATTAGCCAATCAGTTTACAGTTCCCAATCCAGATTTTCAAGTAGCCAATCTGATGACTGGTGTAGGTTCGTGGGTGGGTGTTACTGCAGACAGCGTGTTTCCGGATACGAACTTTACAGCATACATATATAATGTGTGTATGTGTATATAGTATCATAATTTAAACAGCTAAAATCTATTTTTAGTACATGCATAGACACATATACTGTACACATAGTAATTTATTTTTATATATAAAATACGTATAGTGTGGAGGCCAAATATTTAGCAAAAATATAATTTCCGTTCATCCTGTTACGTTAGTAATTATGGTTATTTATATCCTGCAGATTGTATTGTTCATTTATATAATTGTGCTTCCTCACATACTTGGGCAATAAATGTGACTGATTCTGATGTTTATTTAGTTTAAGTACTTGGTCAAAATACTTGGTTTTATTTAGTTTTATTTAGTTCTTTTTTTTTTTGCAATAATAATTTGTTTTTACACAAACATACACACACACACACAAACATATATGATGCTGTACAATACAGTGAAAAATTATAAAAAGTGTTGTGCGACAGTTCCATAAACAAACGTAAATGTACCACTTGTGGGACTAATAAAAGTTTCTCTTATCGATTGGGCAGCAAGCACGGATCGGGCTTTGACACGCACCATGAAAACGTCTCAGGGCAAGACATTTTCCCCGAAATGTTTGTTGCACGGTTCCATGTTTCTTTATTTTTGTTGGGCTTTTTGTTTTCATGCTGTATGTTGTGTGTGATCGTTTTTTTTGTGCTGTCCGTGTACCTGGGACTGAAAGAATGTATTTAAGTCATATACTGTTGATATGGATGGGTGAGAATAAAAGCCAACTTGATCTTCACTTGACACGACTTTCGTCTACATCTGTATTCATTTGTTTTGGTTACGGGGGCACGCCGCCTCGCAGCCGGAAATGACGCCTCCGTTCGGACATTACGCTGCTCAGTTTTCCCGCGGTTTGAGGCTGTGGAGAGCAACGCTAGACTGTGGTCGGTCGAGACGGGGTTTGTTTTCACTACCGACACCAAATGTATTAGCTTTTAAGGGCCTTGAACTTATCGTTTACGTTACTACGAATCCCATTTTCTTCAGGGCTTTGTCCCAGTACTTTTCGAAAGACTACTAAGTGTCTTTCAATAGCGATGCCTCCCAAAAAGCGCCTCACCGGGACCCCGAGCAGGGAACCAAAGTCAGCCAGCAAGAAGAGCTCCTCTCCGGACACAAAGCACACCTCTGTGTTCACCTTGGAAAAGTAAGAGCCGTGCTGCTCCTCCAACGTCTTTCAGTTTACATCTGTCTAAATAAATAACAGTTAATCTGATGAACAGTTGATTTTTCTCAAACAGGTGGCTTGATTTAGCTACCTGGCTAGCCAGCTAACAATCGACGTCCAGTTAGCTTGTTGGCTAACTCGTTTTGTTACTTTGTTTTTAAACTTTTCCGTGACGTCAAGTAGTAATTATATCACGTACACCTCAAAGACCTCAAAATACGGATAACATCCATCTCGAGACTGTCATTCGTTCTTTAAAAGCCAAATAGCTATTTATTACCAGCCAGAAAAAAGAGCTCCCATGTAGCTCGTTTGATTGTGTGATCACTGGTTTTAGTTATCTGTACTGAAATATTTTGACTCGTCTGCTATATCTCCTTAAAGAGGAACTTGCAATCCACATCTCGGATTTCCGTTTGACTTAAAGATGTGAACAAATGTGGAATAATACGTAAATGTTTAAAATTGGGTCAATTTACTACAGGTGCATTAGATGCATTCATGTTCGAGGATATTTTGGCTGCGATATGAAAAAAAAAAAAGTAAAAGTTTGATCTAGTTCCAGATTGACCTGATAAATCCACCATTTCAAGAAGATTGTCATTAATACTTGTCCATTAAGTGTTTCATATAACTCTTGAACAATGTTCTTTTTTCTTTCAGACACAAGGAGAAGGATTGTGAGTTCACAACTCTATGTAAGGACCTGTTGGTGACCAACTCGGTGTGCGATAAGGCATGGGCGATTTTGGAGTTGGTGGCAAAGTCAGCAGAGAAAGTGAATATATGTTTTCATCTAGTTTCCAATACGAGTTCTTGACTATTGTCTTCAGATTTTAATGTAGCTTTATGTCATCAGTACCTGTAAATTGTATTGTTTCAGTTTGTGTCTCTTTGTGATTCATTGTTTGTTTGATGCAGAAATGGGACAGGTCGCTTTGGGGAGCCTGTATATTTGTGTCAGCAGTGGACAGGGGAGACCTCAACTTTACCTTTACAGAACTACTGAAAGCTGTTGGTCTAAGGTGAGGAGAGCAAAAAAATACCATCCATTCTGAAAATAAGCCAAATGAAATGACTTCCAAAAACACAGTACTGTGAAAAAAAAAACCCTGAAAATTGTGACGCCATTTTTCGGGGCGAGAAACCTGTGCCTGATTCAGCTCATCATGGAGTCAGCTTAATTCATGGAATAAATCAGATGTGCTGCTGAAAGAATTTAACAAAATCATGCAATTACTAAACCGCAATGAGAAGTCCATTCTAAACCAGTGATGATGTGTACAATTTATTCCTGTATGTATGTTTGTATTTATATTAAACTGACTTGTTTATGGGAACAGACTCAGTTTATCATTTGTGATGAGTACGCTTTAGTATACGTATCTGTGTCATTACATTATGTTTGTGTTCTCTGTCACAGTTAATGTCTTAATGATTGTTCAATTGCAGTGCAAAACAGTTCTTTAACATGATGAGAAAGATGGATGAGAATGTGGACACCATAAGTCCTAAAGTGAACACCCTTCTTGCAAGACTTGAGAAGAAATATGAGGTGTCACTGGCACTCTATCAACGATTTGTGAAGTAAGGCCGGTTCTGTGATTTTGTTGATGTTATTCTGGCTGGATATAAGTAAAACAAAAATATAGATGAATAATTATGCCCTTGGTAAAATTGGGAGTGTTGATTGTTTGGAACAGATAGAACGTTTTCATGCTGCACTTCATCTGTGTAGTTGGATGCTGGTTTGTAAGTTTGATTGCCTAGAGCAGGGGTCCTCAAACTGGTCCAGAAAGGGCCGCTGTGGGTGCAGGTTTTCTTTCCAACCAAGAAGAAGCCA
>JBBIGB010314107.1:0-10573 GCA_037577075.1 Alestopetersius hilgendorfi | reverse complement strand
GACAACTGAGGAAGTTCGGGGTCTCTCCAGCGATCCTCAGGTCTTTCTATTCAGGCGCTGTGGAGAGCATCCTCACATCCTGTGAACATCACATCCTGGTATGGGAATAGCTGTATTCAGGACCGTATAGCTCTTCAGAGAGTGAGAAGAGGACTGTCCTCCCTTCCCTACAGGACATTAATATCAGGAGATGTTGGTCCAGAGCAGTTTGGACATTGAAGGACTTGTCCCACCTCAGTAACGGACTGTTTCAACTTCTGCAATCGAGCAGAATGTTCCGCACCATCAGGGCCAAAACAGAGAGACTCAAGAGGAGCTTCTATCCTCAGGCCATTCGAGTCCTAAATCATACATTTACAGCATTTATCAGACGTTTTTATCCAAAGCGACTTTCATTCCCTGACTACAGGGGGCAGTCTCACCCTAGAGCAACTTGGGGTTAAGGGTCTTGCTCAGGGACCCAGTGGTGGACTGAAACAGGACCTCATACCATATTCACTGTCATATTTCAGAACATTAACTGTCATATTTCATATCTTATCTGATTTATTATTACATCACATGTTGCTACACTACAGCTTACATTATTCTGGTCTCTGTTTACATTACACTGCTTACATTACTCTGGTCACTCTGTTAAATTACTCTGTTTACATTACTCTGGTCACTTTGTTTATATTGCTGTGCTATTATGGCACAATGCACTTCAACATTCCATTTGCACAATGTACATATTGCTATAAATACATATACAAAACAATTTTTCAGCCTACATATTTTTCAGCCTACATATAATTTGTCTTAACTTGTGGTGCTCCTTGTTTAAGTTTAAGTTACTTACTTTAGATTTGTGTTTTAGAAATTTTCAGATTTATATTTTTAATTTTAAATTTTATTTACATATATACTATTATTTACTTGTACTCATTTCTTTATTTTATTTGTGTTTCAGAAAATTTCCAGATTTTTTTATTTAAAATTTACTTATTATTTATGTTTGTCCAGTCAGAAAGGAGCAGTTCAGGATACATTTCACTGTGTGTTGTACTTGTATGAATATGCCTTTGACAAATAAAGAATCTTGAATCTTGAATCTTGAATCAGTTGCCAGCTGGGACATGAATGCCCCTTCCAGTGCCACAGAGACCATGGTCCCACAAAGCCCCAGACTTCGTCGCGGATCTCCTGGCTTTGAAAGGGTACAGCCCCATTATTGGTGGTCATGTACCAATTTTTGAAGGGGATCTGGTTCCTACCTTTCCGTTCTCTACCCACTGCCTTACATGTGGGTGAGGTCCTGTTCCAAGCGACGTTCTGGACATCCTGTCCAACTGAGACCCACCGTTCGTGTATAGAATATGGGCTGCATTTTTTTACGAAACTGGGAGCTACAGTCAGCCTGACATTGGGCTATCACCCTGAGTCCAACAGTCAGGCTGTACGGTTTCAGGAGTTGGGTTCATCCAGGCATACTGCCATGGACACCAGCACAACTGGGAGGAGTACCCCGACTGGTCTCACACCCTTTGAATATGTGCTCGGGCATCAACCCCTCTCTGTCCTTGGGATGCTGAACCTTCTGATGTGTCCGAAGTGGACAGGTGGTTTCGTAGGGCATTGCGGGTGTGGAAAGGGGCACATACATTCATCAGCTGAGATGTTGGTAGATTCTAAAAGCAAGCCTACCGGAGACAGAGTTTTGGGCACGTGATCGGGTCTGACTCTACAGCAGGGACCTTAATCTAAGATTACTTTCATGTAAACCCTCCCCCACGTTTGTTGATCCATTTGATGTTTATGTCAAATTACCCCCACAAATGTGTATCTCCCCAATCTTTCTTGTCTCCCTTCTCAGGCCTGCGGTTCCTCAGCCAGGAACTCGTGGAGGAGTTCCATTGGGTCTGGCTGGACTGGCTGGCTCTCCCGGGACCGTCCTCACAGGTGACCAGGTAGGCCTGGGCAACCAGGTCGCTGTGGTCAGCTCCATGCGACTCCGAGAGTAGTCGGGATTCCTCCTCGCCCCCCCTGCAGTGGCTGGTTCTGGAGGGGGGGTGCAATTGAGCCTACTTGCATGAAGTGTGACTCCGATGTCCCGCTGAGCATGCCTTCTGAAACGTTGACCCTATGGAGAGTGGAATATCGTCTGTGAATCGAATCATGCACTACTTTAGTTTGAGGACTGAATTGGTTTGGCAGCGTTCTGAACTCGCTCCTTGTTTGTTTCATTAAAGACTCTTTGTTCTGAAGTTCTCTCCTGCAGTTCTGAAATGTGTTTTTTGTTGATAAATAAAAACATTGGCAATAATTAGAAAAGGTAATAGTTTCACTGAAACAAGGATCTTTGATGTTATGTAGAATCGTTTAAAAGAACAGAAATATAGTCTGGCTAAGCACCATTTGTGCATTCAAAAGATATTTTTAAGAATTAATCATTTTTTATTATATAAAACCATTACCTTTACTACAGAACCTTTGCAGAGTTGAGTTTATTTTCCTCAACAATAATTTATCCACCAAATACCTTTTATAAAGCTCAAAAGCAGTTTTTAACCGTAGCGTTTAATTCGCCTGTGTTTTAATTTTATTAATTAATAGTCATTCCAAAATTTTGGCTTATTACTAATTATTTATTTCCAAAATTTATTTTAAATTCTAATTGAGAAGCAAAATATGTGTTTGTAGTTTTGTGAGTTTAATTTCATTGTTTTTAAAGTGTATATATATATTTTTTTTTTGTAAAGCGTATAGAGCTGCTATATACACTTCCTACCGTGTGGCTTGATGTAGCAAACAGTTTCCTGTAACAAGGTAGAATTGCATATGAAACGTTTTCAGACCCTTTCGCGTTGTCTGAATTAAATTCATAATTTCTATAATCAGAAAATATATTGATCTTACTTCTATGGGAGACTGTTCACACGTTAGTTCAGGCTTTAGTGTCTCAAATTAAACACGAAACAGTTTTAGTTGAAAAAAAATCCCAGACCTGAGTTGGCTTGATGTCAGGGCATGCGGCAGGATCTTGATTTCTCTGTAATGGGCCGAGCTGGGGCTGGGCAGGCCACTCCAGTTAACAGATTTAATGCTCTATTTGTGTTATATTACCAGGAGCTATTCCGTTGTCATCATGATGTGGATTACCCTATTTCTGCTGCAGCAGTGAGAAAAGAGACGGTTTGATTAGGGTGTTTTAATCAGAGGCGTTGGAAAGAGACCTGCAATTTTAACTGCTGAAGCTTTAGACTCTTTGAGGAATTGGTACAATTGCTCATTGGGTGCTTTAGGAGTAATTAGACAGAAGCAGGAAAAAACTCGTTGTTTGTAGTTCCTCAAATCTGGGTCCCCCTCCTATGTGTAGCCTCAAGCCTGTAAGTGTGTACTTAAACAATTTCAGCCTAATCCCCTCCACAACTGTCCCAACATCTGACGTAGCAGTGGATTTGTTTGGGTTCGCTTAATCCACAGAGCATGCAGCCAAAGCTCAGAGTAATTCTGGGCTGGCCGAATCACAAAGCTAGAAGTATGGCAGATATACTGAGAACACTTACCCAACATTATTAACACCATTGCATGGTAAAGACGTGCATTTGCATGTAGCTATCAGCAAAGTGCCAACATCAAATAAAAAGACCTTGCTCCCATGATGTATCTTCTACACTCTTCTACTGTATCTTCCACGATTGCTAGAAACGCATTGTTTGGCTCCGTAGGACAGGATGGTGGTTAGGGGACATCCATACGCTGTCGGTCACTGTCCTGAAACAAATATGTACCGATAGACAGCAGGGGCTGAAAAAGCCTCCCTTAGGCAAAAGGACTGGAAAGACAGCAATGACGCATTGACCAGTGGTCATACTCTGCTGTCACTGTGCCTCATTAGGTAGCTTTGAACGCCCCACAGGAGGGGGCACCCCAATGCCCAGGCACCCATGTACTCCTGACCCGCTTTTGGCATTCGTCACATTTCTCAGAGCTCAGGATTGTACCCCGACATCACTGGGACCCAACCACGGTTTCTCTTCTTTTCCATTTTTTGTGCTCTTTATCGGTATTTCGCGAGAGTGTCACGTGTTGTGACATGCAGCTCACATGACCGCACCGTCCAACCAATCGAATGTAGGTGTTCGATCTGAGTTGAGCAAGAGGATGGGGGGCGTAATTTTCCTGCTTGTCACTGTTTTTTTTAATCATCTTTTTCGCAAACGCCGAAAGTGGTGGCCATCCGATTCCAGGAACATCTGAGGTAAATCTCCTTTTCAGCCGTATAGATTTAGGGCTAGCTGCTCTTTTGATGGTGATTTTGTTCCTAATATTTTATTCATGTGCAATATTGTAATTTAGAGTTTTACTATACTTTTATTTACCATTTTAGTGCACATTCAGGAATGATCAGCATTATTCTTCTTTACAGGAATATATGAATTATACAGTTAACACACAATACCTGAACAAAGATGTTGTCCGTAAGCATTTGTGCGCTTGGTTTTGGAATACTAGGCCAGTTATGGGTCAAATTCATTATTAATTCAGCACGAGGTATTACTGTCGCTTACACCGCGCTGAACATTGTCTGGAATTGGTTTGATCTGATTGTTGAGGACATGTGTAAATGAGTCTTTATGCCTAATTACACAAATATAAAAGGACAGTGCATGTGCAGAAAGTGTGTTCCATCTCTCCAGAGACATCTTCTCTTTAATGTTGCTTCTGCGAGGTCTACAAAACCGTGTTTATGCTTGTCTAGTAAAATAGCTTCGGCCGATCGCATTGTTAGACCATGATCTCCAGATAGCCCATATGTGTCCACTGTATGCAGCTTTGACGAATGACGTGTGATTAGTATTGTGTGAAACACAAGTGACAGGCTTCGAGCACTGAACATATCACTTGGGAGTAAATATAGCACTCTTACTACCTTGAGAATAATTGAAATAATGATGTTAGTTCATTTTGATAGTAATGGAATCCTGATTCATGATTTATTAACATGAACTGTAAGGTACAGTACACAATTGTAAGGTATTCTATAGTGTGAAAATAACAGTGATTGTTCATAAGGAGCATGGATTTGCATGATTAATTACATATATATATATATATGTATATATTTAATTGATCTGCACATATATTTATATATATTTATATATATATTTATATATATGTTTTGAAAATATCTTCACTTACCTTTGTTTCAATTTAAGGCCATCTTGTCCACCCCTATCTTACACTACAGTCATGCAAAGTAACAAAATTACTTGCATGGAAAGAGCTTTAGTCGCTGCAAAAAAACCTGAGCAACAAGATCGGTCTGTTTTAGCAGGTTCCCATTCAGCTACGGCCACAAACGACTGATCGGTTGCTGATAATGTCAGAGATTTTCTCAGAAAAAAATGTTTTTTTATTCTCAGTCTGTGTTCTGCATGAACATTGTGTCAAAAGTGGCTGAAACTGCATCCAGTACTGGTCCGTTGTTGATGCTGTGATAAACCCTGAAGCTCGATGCCAGATACTTTTTTCAGCGAAGATAAAGAATAAAACTAAATCCTTCAGTGATTATTTCATGGCGGAGGCCTTGGTGTAGAGCTAGTTTTTCTCCCTAAAATGCACAGTAATCCTCCCAGAACTACAGTGTTCATCAATGAAAAGGAGAAATCATAGTATCTATTAAACATCTATTAAATGTTAAAATGACTTGATGTCGTCTGTGTGAGTGTCTCTTTGGCTGTTTAGTCTAGAACTGATGAAAAAACTCCACATTTTTAAAAGTGCAGTAAAACCCCCCACTTTAACGCAGTTCAGCAGTTCAGCAGTCGCGAGAACCGAACTAATAATTGATCGCTGTCACCCCTGCACTAAGGCAGATACCGCAGATATTCTCCGGCCTTGTCCGCGACGTCCCCTCGTCCTTGTGCTGGGTTGCTAAGCCCAAACATAAACAAGGCGGACAAGGACCCCGATCTCACAGCTTTCTTCATGGCAATCTAGATTTTTTATTAAGCTATTATTAAGAAAAACATAATTTACAAATTTTTCGAACAGAAATATTGACGCTACATTTCTATATACGAAATAACGATATATATTTTTGTTCTCTCCAGAGCACAAAGAAAGTGTGTCTTGGGATGGTGAAATAGCACTGTACTCAGAGGCGCGAGGTTTAGAAATAGCCAATCCGAAAACATTGTTTATTTCTCCTTGCTGCTGATTGGCTGCTGCCCTGTGATGCAGCTGCAGTTCAGAATTTCCCCAGTAGAGCGTCTCGAGTGTTCTCGTGTTTTCATTTTGTTCTTTTTTAAAGCCTTTTATATAGCTGTAAATTAAATTAAATAACGTATCTACCTGCTTATACCAAAGAAAATGCTCGTGCATGAATTACAGTAGAGTCTATACAGGGGTGACATCGATGTTTACATTCTAGCACTGCAGGAGTTCAGTGTAAACTGTACAGTACAGATAGGGCTTTACCTTTACATTTCCTTTAAGAATGATATATTACGCTAAGAGTTTAAAATTAAATTAAAGTGTTTAGGGGAGCATATTTGCTGGCATATATTAGGGTTTGTACTATAAACATAAGCTTTTTTGCCACATCACAACATCGGCGTTTTCACTATATGCTGGTGCTCTTTAAACGTAACGTTTATACCGTACTTCTAAAAATGTCTTTCTTTTCTCGGACAGTGAGACCATATTGAGCGTCCTTAGCACTCTGCTGCAGTATTGACTGCTTCAGTCTTATTCCTATACCTCATAAAAGCCAATACTACCCATTAGATTTCCATATCTTGCTAAATCCAAGGGGGTAGTCAAATTGTTCCAGCTTACTGCTGAACCAGATGCATCCAACCTCAGCTTCATTTTTGAGAGATTTAAATTTTACTGTTTACATCCACTTTTGTGATTCACATCTCAGAGGGCGCACATAAGTGGGCTGCAGCCTTCATTGTTAGCGCAACTAAAGCTAGAAGTACGCAGCAGAGAGCAAGGCCTTCCTATCAGTGCATTTGTGCAGAACCCAAAGCACAAAGGAGCGGCGCAAAAAAGAGGGTAAAAGAGAACATTTTTTGAGCATCGCTCAGCCAAGCGCGAAGCGTGCTTAATTCGATAGCCACTACCGAGGACGAGGCCAGAAGCTCTTTAATGGAAAGCTTGACCCACTTTCCCCGTCGGTTGTCATGAGAAATGCTGCCGCTCCTCCGGTCCTGAGCCATGCTGCACTTCCAGCGCCATTAGCACAAGCGCTAACAGCTTACTCACATTAAACGACAACAGTGAACCTGGGTTCAGCCCTGTTAGAATATCATTGCTGACTGTGGGAATGTATGCGTGTGTTTAGTGCTTAGTGAGCCATAAAATGACAGGAATACAGGACATTTTTGGCCCATGCTAACATTTTGTGTAGATTCTGTGGCGTTTAACCTTAAAGAGAGCTAAACATGTTCCTGCTGATGCCCCTTGGAGTTAGGATTAGGCTGCAGGGGCATTATTTAGCAACAAAGGACCCCACAAACGTAGAAATGCGGTCATGTGTGTTCGTGATGCCGTCGGGAGCAGATGGGAGAAGCTGTGCCTCCAAAGGGGCCATATGTGGCAATTTTGTTTAGTCTCTGGCCTCATCTTACAATAGTAACTCAAAACACAGAGAACTAATCGAGTGTGACAAGGGAGGGGAGCAAACTGAACTCGGTATACAAACCCTTTTTAAACGTATATAGTATTAGATTAATATCTAGAGTCTTTGTGGACGGAAAGTGCTTGCTCTGCTCTGTCCTTCACTGACCCAATAAATACTCGGTTTCCTTTTTTAATGAAGATATGCCATCTGTTCTGTGCAACTCCACCAGATTGGCTTTTGTGTGAGTGCATGGAATTAATATTAGAGGGAGTGCGTATTCCTTTGAGTCGACCACACATTTTTTACACCATTCTTCTAAAAAGATTTGCCATCGTTTCTTAAATTTCCCAGGACATCCTGATAGTGCTTCTGCTGCGGAACTCCTTGGTTATTTGTTTTTATATAATTATTTTTTATTTTTTTCTTCTTTTATCTACTTACACTTGTAAGTTTGGCATCGATCATGACGGATTTCTGTAGGCTAGATTAGTTTTGCTCTCTGGCAGCACCACTCTCCAACCCCTGGATGCCGATAATCTGGATTAAGGCCTTTATGTAATCTGGTGTCCTGCGGGAGATTGCAGGACATCTGGCTGTACACCTCCATTACTCCCTAATCATCCCATGTTCTTTAGTCCCCTCTGGCCTAATAGCTGCTAAAATGAAATGGAATCATTTTAGTCAAAAGAAACTTTTCATCAATACAGGACGCTCCTGGGAGGTGAAACATAACCTGTGTGTGTGTGTCTGTTTCTCTGCAACAGTTAATGGTTTTAATCGAAAAATAAAATTAAAAAAATTGATTTGCAAATGTAAAATTGGAATCAATTAAATTTTTTTTTATTAATTTAACGTTTCTCATACTGTCATTATTTTTTTTTTTTAAAAAAGCATGAACTCTACATGAGCTGGTAGCATCACTGACGTAACTGTAGATATTATTACTCCCCCTTGTGGTGCAGCCTGGTATTAATCAATTTACTTTTTTTTTTTTTTTTTAAAAAATCCCCTTACTGCCCTTTTGTTGTTTCAAAACTATGTCAAGAGATTTGAGTTCATGCTACACCTGTCTACTGTAAATACTATGCGTATCTAATTAGCTCTATACTGCCTCACAGGTGTTGGACTGGTCGCCCCGTTCCTGAAGATCCGTGTTTATTCTGTCGCCCAGTTCCTGCCATGGATCCTACCAAAGTCCAGTCTGAGGGAGGACTCAATGTCACTCTCACCATCAGACTTCTAATGCATGGCAAGGTAACAGTTACACAGAAAACAGGAATAAAAGACATTGTATATGTTTACTCCTGCTGTTGAAATGAATTGCAACCAAGAGTAACGTATTTATATCTCAGGTAATTTACAGGCATCCTCCGAAAAAGGCATCCCTGAGGCGGTATCCTCAGTGTTTATAGAAAGGGAACATAAATGATCGTATTTTTCTTTCATTTACATTATTTTATATTGAAATTAGTTATAGACCTTTCGCTTGGGAATGTGAAAGTTACACAAATGGACTTTCACAGAACTGTTGGACCTTAAATGGTATGTTTACATTGTTTGTCCTCTGGTCTGGCTTGTCCTCTGGTCTGGTTTGTCCTCTGCTCATAGGCTTCATTAATGCTGGGGACATGTCCTCATCCCCAAATGAACTTTTTATGTATCTACCACCCAAGCCTTAGAGGTTAAGGCCACCACTTTTTGTCTCAGACTCACTCCCCTACCCTCACCGAGACCAACAGAAACATATTCCTGACACCCACTGTAGTGGCGAACTTTCTGTTTCACTTAAATAAATTCAACCACTTCTTCATATGAGCAGACTAGATGATTTTCTGACTCGTAACCACATCCATTCTAACATCCATCTCATTAGCAAGCTCACTCACTGACTCCAAATCCTTGTAACTGTCACTGTTGGGTAGGCTAGTCCTCCTCATCTGTGCGCTACCTCGGAGCATGGAGCAGACTGGGAACCAGGGATCCATGCTGATGTGGTTTTTATTTACAAACGAACAGAAAATGGCACGGGGGGCGCTAGATACAGATATGTGAACTCGAATCAGATTTCAGAGAAGGCAAATAGCAAGGCGCACTGAGGCGTAAATGAGGCGATGGACACATAACGAAAACGAACACAAACAGGACTTAAATATGCACAGGAATCAGGGGCAAAACACAAACAGGAGAAAAAACAAAAACACGTGACACAAGAACAGAACATCAAAATAAAAGCCCCAAATAAACCCATAACAAAACCGAAGAGCAGTGGCCCCTACTGGTCACTGACCGAACCGTGACAGTAACGGCTGATCTCTTTTATTTTCGGAAGGTTGTCATCACCAGGATCACATTCAGCCGCGAATAAGTTTCAACACTGCCAAATCAATAATCAGTGATGAACGAAAGGTCACAGAAGAGTGATCACGGAGGAGGAGTCGCAGTTCAAAAAACGATATGCTTCCAAGCTGCGCATACGTCCATTTTCTTTTCCAAAAAACCCCCCCCATCCTCTGTCTACAGTTACTACAGGTTACCTGCTACTAAATATGCATGAAATAACATTTAAATTCGGAATATTAACAAAAATATTCAGAAAATATTTTACCTATGCTTTGGCTCTAACACCCATGAACATGGGGAACTAAGAGTTTACACTTTTACACTTTTCTCACATAAATGTATAATATTCAAATGTGCAATATTACTATAATGTGAAATATTCAAATGTGCAATATTACTATAATGTGAAATATTCAAATGTGCAATACTGAAAGGTGCAAGTACTTGTATTAAAAAAAATAGTCCTTTGTAGATAAACATCTTGTACAGTGATACTTCTATCTTTATATATCTTTATATTTTATATAACACTAGTAGACGACTCTATTCTCTGTTTTATTTTTCCTGTCTTTTCTACATATCAAAAATGTAACCTGACTCGGAGAGCTTTGCACAAGA
>JBBIGB010314007.1:0-10581 GCA_037577075.1 Alestopetersius hilgendorfi | reverse complement strand
CCACTGCTTCACTCGGTGAATGGGTTAAATGCAGAGAATTGAGCAATTTCCTCCGGGATAAATATAGTATTCAAAATGAAAAAAAATAAATAAAAAAAAATAAAGCCTAAAAACCTCGTCTCAGAAGATCGTGTGCAGATGAAAAATGTTTTCTGGTTGTCAGACTAATTCGGACATGGAGTGGAAGGTGATCAAGCCAGACGTCTTTGCTGCCATCATGGACTTCTTCACGTCTGGACTTCCCGTCGTAAATGAAGGCGCGACTCCGAGCGCAGACACTGGTAATGTTGGGTTTGGCGTTTATGTTTGGACATTTTGTTTATTAGTGTGACATCCAAATATCAAAACGCCCCAGTAATATCGCCGGCAAGTTTTTGATTGGTTTATGAGGTCATTTAAACATTTTTGTGAGAAAACAGTGGCCTTAAAAATGTGAGAGTCTGTGTCGTCATGGATAAGAAAACGGGAAATGGACAAAACACACACACAAAAAAAACAAATGCATAGAAAAACGCGCAGCAGACTCATCTCTCTTTTTTATTGGAAAACAATTCTTATAAAAACACTCAGGTGGACCAGCTATCTCTTTCAAGTAGTAGTTCAACCAAAAATCTGATTTATAATCCCCCTCCCATCCCAAATGTAGCCAAGACATGTTTTCCAAAGTTTCCTTCATTAATTTTGCGCTAGGGCTTTACAAAGGAGATGCTCAGTTTTTGTAATGAAAGCCTCCATTTCCCATCATCACACAAATCATGTTGAGTTGTTTGGTCTGTGTGTGGATTTAGATTAAGAGTTCTCTATGAAAACTGTTGTTTCTATTCTGTTTTTGTATAAAGAAAAGCATTTCTTGGCAGTAGCAAGTTATAGAACAACTTTCTTAATGGCTTTTTCTTCCACAGCCCCCTCAGATGACGACGATGAGGTTGTTGCCATGATCAAAGAGTTGCTGGACACCCGAATTAGGTGCTGTTACACTCACTTCTTTCTTGTCTTCACTTTAGGCTCTTAAGCCAATTGAATGTAACTCTTATTAGCAAAGATTAAGGATGAATGGATAATGGGAACGGATTATATATATATATTTACTTATTTATAGACAGTAAAACACAAACATTCACGGGGGTTGCGTTTAAAGAGCACCCGCATATATTGGGGAAAAAAACACGAATTCATGGTAAAACAAAAACAAAAAATTCCTAAAAATGCCTATTTTTATAGTATAAACCCTAAATATGCCCCCAAATATGCTTCCAGAACACTTAAATTTCTTTTTAAATTCTACTTAATTGATTACTCTTAAAGAAAATGTAAAGGTGAACCTGTATCGGTACTGTACGGTTTACACTGAACTCCCGCAGTGCTAGAATGTAAATAGTGATGTTACTCCTGTATAGACTGGACTGGAATTCATGCAGTGCATTTTCTTTGGTATAAGCTGGTAAATACAGTAATAAATTCATTTATTCTACAGTAATAAAAATACAGGGCTTTAAGAAGAACAAAACGAAAAACACGAGAACACACAGAAAAACACTTGAGACGCTCCACGCGAACTGCATCACAGGGCGGCAGCCAATCAGGAACAAGGAGAAATAAATAATGCTCTTGGATTGGCTACTTTCAAACCTCCCGTCTTGGAGTACAGCGGTATTTCACCATCCCAAGACGCCTTTCTCTGTGTTTCTCTTCACAGTACCAAACATTTATACTGTTATTTTTTATATGGAAATGAATTTGCTGCATTTTGCTGAAATTAGTAAGTTATATTTTTCTTAATAATTGTACTAAAATGCATGGAAAATTATATATAGTTATAAAACAAAAAAGCAAAACAAAATGCGGAGGATTTCTGCAGTTTGTGTGAATTCACGGCAGATTCCAGGAACAATTATTAGTTTGGTTCTAAGAAAAAATCCATGAAATAAATTTAGTTTATTACCCGGTTATGGATCTATAAGAGGATTATACTGTATTGTAAGTATTGGTATCAATATGTAATATCAATATTGTTAAGCATTATCAGTATCAATGTCAGTATCAGTAAAATATGGAAAGGTTCAATATTTATCAACAACTAAATAGGAAAGTTTAGCCGATAAACAACGTGTCGTCCTCAGCTCCGCGATCTCCAGCTTTTGTGTATCTTCTGACTGATCAAAATGGATTTGTTGATATTCCTGAGCAACACGCTCTCCATGGCTCTTATGCTGATTAGACTTTTTACTGTTTGTGCTCTCAGACCCACCGTGCAGGAGGATGGTGGGGATGTTCTCTATCGGGGCTTTGAGGATGGCATTGTGAAGCTCAAACTCCAAGGCTCCTGCACCAGCTGCCCCAGTTCCATCATCACACTGAAGAGCGGCATCCAGAACATGCTGCAGTTCTATGTCCCTGAGGTGGAGGGAGTGGAACAGGTGAGTCCCCTGAAGGCTGGACCAGAAAATACTATGGTGTCACTGCAAGTTAGAGCATTGACAGGGTCCCCACAGGTCCTTGAAATGTATTAAAACGTTTTAAAAATGTTTTCTTTTGAAATGGGGTGGCATTAAATTAATTCTAGGGTGAAAGGAAGTGACCCGGTGAGCCAAGGGTTTAGGAATTTTTTTTTTTTTTTTTTTAAACCAGCGCTCATCACTGCCTGTAGCACAGGGGGCAGTTTGTACCCCATAGACCTGCATGCATGCCATAGAAGTAGAAAAAATAGCGTAGCGTTAGACTGGTTTCCCTTAAAGCCGCGAGTGTAGAACTGGTAAACGAGTAAACAGTTAAGCGCAACTTCAATGAGAGATGGTTGGAGGAAAATAAGTACCGTGTCTGGTTGAAAAAGACGTTTATGTTAGAGCTGTTGATCCAATACCGTTTGTGCCTTGTTGAAATCAACTAAATTCTAGACTGTTTTTGTTTTTTTTACCGCCGTGTTGGTCTTAATTTTTCTTCTTAGAGGTTTCTTAAGAAGAAATCTTTCTTCTTTTCTTCTTGAATTTGCATATCAAAAATGTGCATTAGTAGCTTTCACTTATAATGAGTCATTTTTTGATTCTAGTATTTATTTTGAAGTGGTGGTGAGCCAAAAATCTCATTCACACAAGTTTCCACTAACAACAGATGTAGACACTCAACCGAGGTGTGTGTGTATTTTAAGCTTCTTCAGTTTCACATTAGAGTTAAGGCTAGTAGGAGTGCAACAGTGCATCAAAATATTGTGGTATCACAATGCAAAAATGTGGCGATATACATAATGGCAAATCATTTAGTTAAAATGGTGTTAGGTGTAACTATTATTTATAGAGTTAAACCAGCACCAGTCAACTGCCCAGTCCAGCACATTCGTGTAATGCAACCACCTCCTCAACACCCCATTTCTAACAAAGAACTGAAATGGTCAGTATTTATCAGCAATCAAATAATAAAGTGAGTTGTCTTCATGCAGTCGTGTTCGTGAACAAATCTCAGCGTCAACAGTTTAATTTTCCCAAAAGAGTCATAATAAAATAGCACCCCCTCCTTTGCTTCCAGCTCTAGTCTCCTTAGTAAATTGTGCCAGAATTTCTTTATTCAAATGTTTGTCTGAGTTCAGCTCTGGAAAAATAAGAGAGCACTGCAGTCTCTTTGAGTGACCACCATTCCAGTCCAGTGTCTGTTAAATTCCTCCACAAACACCTGATTCTGCTTTATGAGGGACTGATTAGTGATCAGCTGAATCACATCTTACTTAATGAGGAAAAGTATAAACACTGCTGTAATCGACTCTCTCCTCTCACACTGAGAGATTTGTTTTCTTTGAATTATTCAAGTTCTACACACACACACACACACACACACACACACACACACACACACACACACACACACACACACACATCGTTTGTGCAGTGCTGTATTAATGTGAGATATTAATTTTAAACCGGAGCTTCACAGGCCTTGTAACTCCAGGGCAAAAAGTAAAGGATCTTCGGGCACAAACACATCTGCACTATATTTGGGCTAAAGGGGAAACTTTAGTGAGGTCTTGGACTCTGGGGGTCCTGGAGTCGTCACAACTGTGAGACTGAGATTTTTTGTTTTTGTTTTATTTTTTTAAACCATGTTTACTTTTCACCTTTTTGCTTCATACAGCACTTTAGGACAACTTCTGTTGTTTTTAAATCTACTTTATTAATAAATGGACTTATTTCCATCCTCATGGTCTGTTTCCTCGCAGGTGAAGGAGGAGGATGAGGGAGAGGAAAAAGAAGCCCAGCGGTGAGTCCACAGGAATCTTCCATCTGGAATACATTCTTGCCTCCTACAGAACCCAGGAGCCCCCTCTCGCACCGCTGGCCAATAAAGTAGAGAACAGAAGCTCAGAGTGACAGCATAGAGTTGTGCTAGTATTGTGGGGAGAATTTTACCCAAAAAATAAGATAATGATCATCATACCATGTAAAGAACATGCAGTAAACCCTCGTATATACGCTCTTTAACAGATACACACACACTTTTCAGTGAGAAAATGCTTGTAGAGGATATTTATCGTCTTTGCCCCCAGATCCCACTGGAAAAGGGCCGAAACTGAAATGATATATATATATTTTTTTCCTGTTTGTTTCTATACTGTAATCGTATTCAAGCTGAGTGAATAATGATTATATTGTGCACTTGTGATATTTATATACACTTTCAGGGTTCAGCTCAGTATTTCTTGCAATAACTGAAGACGCACAAATGTTTTTTGTTACAGTCTTATGTAAAATGTATGTTAGTGTAATAACAGTAAAAATAAACCAATGCACTGAAATATTGATGGCTTTATTTTTCTAATTTGCTTTCAACGTGTGTTTAAATTAAACATCCTCTATTTTACTTGGTCACGCTGTAATACTGAAGGCTACATGCGTTTAGTTTTGGCCATTTACTGCAGCACCCTATAAATATAAATATATATATTTATAGTTTCTGTCTGAGTGCTGGTTCTTTGCCACTGTAAATAAACCTCTAATGGAATATATATATATATATATATATATATATATATTATATAGATTTATTTACAGTGGCATGGAACCAGCACTCAGACAGAAACTGCACAGTTAGGACAAAACATTGTATCTCCACTAACAGTACGTGGCAAAAGTGTAGTTAACTTTCAATATAAGTTAATGTAACAATTTTATTCTCAGCCGTTATGGATCATTTTTATTGGGTGTGTGTTACTGAGTTTTGAAGTATCTGTATCAGTCTGATTTAATGAGGAAAAGTATAAAACACTGCTGTAATCGACTCTCTCCTCTCACACTGAGACCAGTTGGAGGTGAAACACTACTAGAAGTTACTCAAAGCTCATTATTGCCATTTTGTTTAAGAGAGAACAAGAGATTTGTTTACTTTTAATTATTCTGTAGCTTTCCTTTAAATCAGTCTGATATGAATCAAAATCACTTGATAGAATATGGACAATTTCGTAGCTAATCTTTGAGCAACATGCTGTAGGGAGAGATAAGAATGAGCAGCAAGGCTGTGTATCAAATTGCTCCCTACTCCCTACATAGTGCACTCAAATTCAGAATTCAAATACATGCTCCTGTACACAAACAGCGAATAATATATCTAACAAAGCACACCTGGTGTTTCAGCCTTGTGTGCAGAATTATAGAATGGATTAACTGTACACTATATAGAGTAGAAACTGGAATTGTATCACTTCAGAAGGAGCCATCTCAGATTCAGACAAATGTATCAATAACAGCTTAGTTGTTAAAGAGAGGAAAAATAATAATCTATACTAATCTTTGTTTATATAGAAAAGATAGTATCAGATTGGTGACAGTATCGAATTTATATCAGTATTGATATCGATTGGAATCAGTATCGACACATACTCAAGGTGGCAGTACAATCGGTATCAGGCATGAATAAGTGGTATCGTACCTCCCCTCATTGTGCTCCATTCACAGATTGAAATTTATCCAATTTAATCAAATTTAATTTAATAAAAGTGTAACATTTTTGACTTTTTTGTCAATTTGTGTTGGTTTTTGACCAAAGCATTCCACAGATTTTGAAATTGGGGTATTGGTCTTGTACGATAAAGTGAGGACCCCTACACACACATATACACACACACACTACTGACGTTATGAACACGCTGCTTAGCTGCCCAATCAGATTCATTCTACGTGGACACCAGTACAGAAACTCCCTCAGATCGTATTGCAGTGTTTTTCTGGGATGGTTGTCCATTGCTTTGCTGGCACTTCCTTCATCATCACTTCGTGTTCAGGGTGACAGGTGAGTCAGGTGCTCACCCGGGCGCATCCTGCTGCCACGTAGAACCTGGGAGCTCGTTTCTAGATTGACAGCCACCTCCACCAATGAGAGCTGGCTACGGAGACAGCCTGGCCTTTCGCCCAATAGCACTCCGATAGGGGCGGGGCTTGTATGACATCTATAGTCTCGGAGGCGGAACACCCACTCAGCAGTACTTGGAGACGGTGCCGGAGACATGTGTGGTGAGAAAATGAAGTTATTAATTTTATTTACCATTCCCACTGCTTTCAGCTGATACTCTTACACGAGAACAGTTTCGTGCTGACTCGGGCGTGTTAATACAAACGCGAAAACAGCGCTACAAAATAGGAAACTGCGGTAAATGAACGCGTTAGCATGGTTAGCATCTTGTCACTAGTGAACTAGTGGCGTGTGTTTCACTCCCTGCAGCCCAGGCCGTGTTTAAACATTTTGACAGGGGACAGGAGGACACACACACCTCCAGACAGACAGGTGAAACCTCGCTTAGACCCAAATAAGACCTTTCTTTTGTCTGTTCAGAGCGTGAGGGCCGGTTTGCGGTGGTGTGCTGGGGGTTTCCTCTGTGTTTCCAGTCTCTCTGTTTAGTACATCTTTAAAAGATATTTAATACATTTACATTTACATTTACATTTATGGCATTTATCAGACATAAATGCCATAAATGTAAATTTGTATATTTAATACATCTCTTGTGCATGCTCTGTATTAGAGAACATCTTGAGAACACGCTTTAACTGTAATAAGAGAACATCTTTAGTGCATAGTTTAACCGTATTAGAGAGCATCTTTGTTATATGATCTAACTGTATTAGAGAACATCTTTAGTGTATGATCTATGAGTACACCTTTAGTACATGCTCTACTTAACTGTATTAAGAGTTCCTTTTTAGTACATCTTTAGTACATACCCCGTTCAACTGTAGCAAGAGTACATCTTTAGAATACCTTTAGTACAACTTTATTACATGCCCTGTATAACTCCAGCCTTGAGAACACTGTGTAGTACATCTGTAGTATATACTCCGTTTGTCTGTATTAAACGTGCATCAGTGTGTATGAGGGTATATCGCCTCATATACATGATGGCTTATCTACTTTCACTCTCTCCCTCATGCTGGGGCACCCATTCATTCATATGTGTGGCAGCTCTCCTGAGCCAGCACAGTAACTCAGGAAGTCTGCATTGATTAGATTGGGTCCCTCAGATAAGGCATTGACGAATCCCAGCATCTGCTTTACTCACTGATAAATGTCAGGACCTGCTCTAAGCCCACATAGCCTTTAGGCTTGTCCAGCTTCCTTCCGTAAATTCTTTCCACACAAAGAGTGAATCAGTTGCGGGTTGGGTTTCATTAATATTTTGCTGACTCCAATACAAATGCAGTCTTATCTTCATAATTTGGTACAACATTTTTTTTTACTGTTTTTGTTTGTTGGGTTTTTTTTGTTGTTTATTTTACATAACGAGCTTAATCAGTTCCTGTATATTATGGGGGGAGCATTGACCATTTGAAAATTTAGCTGTATTAGAATGCCTTAATGTTCCATAGTTACTGGCCAGTCAGGAACTGGTACCAGTTTTCAATACCCATCTTAAGCATTGAGGTCTTGGGCAGCCCCTCAATCTCACTGATCCCTCACTCACACTGAGATTCGGGACTTAAAACTGATCTGTTTATAAGCAGTAGTGTTATAGTCCAACACGTTTAATGCTTTGCTGCTAAAACACGGCTCTCGATTGTTCTTTTATTTCTTTTGTTGAACTAGAACCAACTTTGTGAAATATTAGCTAATACAGGCAACATGAATGGTTTAAGTATATCATTATATTATATGACAGACTTAAGTGTTTCCACACCCAGTTATTAGTGACCACATGTTTGCTTTGCTCCAACTCTGCCTCTGGTAAGTGTTCCCAAACGCTTGGTTTAAGTGCTCTGAGAGGGAACATGTGGGCCATCTGGAGGTCCCCAAGGGCTGAATTGGCAAATACTGGCATTCTTCTTTAAAAAATACAACAAAAAAAGCGAAAGTACCAGGAAATTAGTATAAAAATCTAAATGAATCAAAATACTGCAGTGTCTGGTTTCTTTAAATGACTTTTTTAACCCACATGTATGTGCAGTCTGAATGTCCAGTGACCTGTGACTTAAATTCTGATACATTTAACACAAGCATATACATTTTGCATCTCCTCTCTGTTTGCAAATCCATCACCTGGAGGCCATTTGGCTTCTTTTTTCGTCTCACAAGCTCACATTATTGACCCATCCATTCATATACTGGAGCCATCTGTGCTCATAAAGAGGGCCTTGTAAGCAAATCCTCAACACACACACACACACACACACACACACATTAGCACTCATATCCGTGTGTAGTCCTCAATTGCACTTCTGTGTGTGCTTTCCACACACAGCACCACTGCCACGCTAACATTTACTGCCTGTTAGGCTCCGGTCTCATATTTGCCCAGAGATGCAGTGAAGTGAGGGTTTGCTCGTATTGAGCTGTCATGCCAGTGTTTTAATCCAACTGGTTCTTTTAAGAGGGCATAATCTCTTCGGTTTGTTGTTCTTGGGGGCTGTCACAACACACACATCCCCCAGTGAAGAATTAATCTGCTTAAAAGAAATGGTCTGTGTGTTAAGTGACCATACAGGCCTAAACATTAAGGCATGGACACAAAGCAATTTTGGCAGATAATTTAAAACAAAACAGGTATTTTATGGTAATGTGTGTAGTATATGTCAGTTGTCAAATCAGAGCTCAGGGTTTATTCACTACTGTAAAGTTTGGTCGCCGCGAAGCAGACTTCGTCACAAGCTCAGAGTTTAATCTTAGTCAGCATTTGACTGGACACTATAATTATTAACGGAAAATAATGTGAATGTTCTGGCGGTTTTCTCTTTGTGAGTCACATACAGGACGCCTGGGGCACAGAATTTAAATTCCACGTATTTCATGGCTGTGTATTTATTTGTAATGATAATGTCTGATAAATGGGGCAGCTGGTGGCCTAGTGGTTAGGACGATTGCCCTGCGATCAGGACATTGTGGGTTAAATTCCCAAGATTGCTAGGCGATCTCTTAGGTACCCTGAGCAAGGTACCGTCCCAATACACTCTGCTCCCCGGGCGCTGTGTTCCTGGCTGCCCACTGCTTCACTTGGTGAATGGGTTAAATTCAGAGGAAGAGTTTCGTGCTGTTCACACTGTGTACTGTTGTGTGTTCACATATGTCAGAATGGTCACGTTCACCTAAATTGATGAGTTCAATTTTATTAATTAACTTCTGTACTGTATTGTAAGTAAAACCTTATTAGTTCCATCACCATTGCTTTGAACTACTCTGTGCAGGACACACACACACACACACTTTTTCCACCAACATTCCACAACCATCTGGGTTTCACTGCTGTGCTGAGAATGATCCACCCCCCAAATTATAGCCACTGACTGATGGTCCCGTGGGGGGTCCTCCGCTGATGGACTTACTAGTGATGCAGAGAAACAGAAGAACCGCAGCCGTTAACTTTAAATCACAAAGAGTTGATGAAATAGACGAGTGTAGATTCAAGGGAAGGCATGTTTAGTGAAGGCTCGTTACTGTAAAGACTTGTTTATAAAGACTGCTTCTATAGCCCCACCTATTCATGTATTTGGGGTTAAACCGGTTCTCATAGTATCTGTTGTCTAAGAAAAGACTGATAACCTATCAGTCCTTTTGCCCTCAAATGGCCTTAAGGATCGTCTGCAGTAAAGAAGACCTTCTGGCCATCAGAGGGAGGCTGTGTGGAAGATTAGGGGAAGGAAATCTTCAGACTGTGATTGTGTTGCCTTCACAGCAGTGCCAGGTGATACAGATGTTTCTGTGAAAGCCTGCATGTCTCTTTCTTAGAGGAGGTAAAGATTGTTCGGGAGAGTCAGGACAGTTCCCACAGTATCTGGAAGCATATGGTGACCATCTATTAAAAAAACCCACCCACTATCTTTAAATTGCTTGAGCATTTCATGATGAATGGGCCAAAACTGCTTGAAATAAAATTTTTGTAACAAAATGTTTCTGTGAAAAGTGCAGTGAGGGATTTTTCATTCTTATATTGCTTTATATACTATTAATAAACAGTAATTATATAGTTAATATAAAGTATACCAGTGTATTCCTAGTGGAAGTTCAGTATTACTGTAGTTTCATCAGAAACCTGGTTCGACTCGATCAGTCCTTCAGTAAATAAATCAGGAGCTGCTGATGGAGTTGTTTGGATTGTGGAGTGTCACAATCCAAACA
>JBBIGB010313984.1:0-10583 GCA_037577075.1 Alestopetersius hilgendorfi | reverse complement strand
CATTAAAATAGACTGTTATTAAGTCTAGTACAGACTACTCTAAATCAGAATCAGAATCAGAATCAGAAAACTTTATTTATCCCAGAGGAAATTGTTCAAACAAAGGAGAAGTCATTCAGAACTCCATTACCAGAGGGGGTCGTTTGTAATGTCTTGTATCATGGGAGTTCCTATTCTAGACGAATAGATTCTAGACGAAGAGAACTGTGAGCGTGTTGTCGATGATTTAGGATGGAGGGATTTAGCATGGTGAGCCGTTGTTTAGACACATCACTCCTGTAGTAAAATATGTTTCATGGAGTCCTTGCAAGGTCGGTGCCCTGCATGTAATCAAACTCTCACAAGAAGTTTGTTCTAATCAAGGTAATTGGCTTGTCTCTCATGAGAGGAAGAAAAGAAAAAAAAACAGACAGACTCACTGTCTTGCTCTTATTAGGACATGCTTGTAAAGGAATAGTGTCAGCTGCTGTGCACTTAAAATTTTTTTCTAAATAAGTCACTGGAGAGAAAGTGGCTCTCACATTCATCACCCCAAATTTTGCTCAATTCACAGTAATGGAAGGCTGTCATGGGAAGCAGTTTGGGGACGAGCAAGGGTGAAATAAATTGCTGGAAATACCAGGCTGTTGAAGCAGGTAAATTCTCAGAGTTAATAGTACTGGAAGGGAGTCCAGTATGTACTTATGAAATGTCAGACACAAATATATCTATAATGTTTATCAGTCATTTATTAGGGTACCTTTCCTGCAAACAGGTTTGTAAAAGTTAGAAATGAAACAGCCCAAAATGGAAAGGTTGGAGCTCAGTTGATGGATCTCTTTCCAATTCTGCATAACACGAGTTGATCATAGATTATCTCAGATCTTTAATAAATGCGACAGGTCAGAGATGAGTATTTAGGTGCTTAGATTTCTTTCAAGGAAATTACACTCCAATACACAGACTTTTGAAAAGCAGAGACTATGTACTTTGGAGTGCAATCTCTATAAATGTCCATTTTATTTTAGCTGGATTGGCCAGGACAAAGAACAATTTCCTCTTTGTTCAGATTGCCAAAAAGCCAAGTGGTCAAGAGACTCATGGACCTAAAGAGATTATTAAAGACAAGACCAGACTGAGAATACTGTATTTTATAGAGATCTGAGCAGAAATGAAAATGTGAACCATCTTTAGAGCAATGCAGCAATGTGTATTACTTAAGCAACAGAATTTTTGTATGGTATGATAAAACTGGCCTCCAGAATAATTGGTTTTCATATAAATGAAAAAGGCTAATGAAAATCCTCCTTGATCAGTTCCTCTTCCTTGTTCAGTTAACGATACCTTCCAGACAGCTTGCTGGCATGCAAATGACAGCATATAGCACATTTGGATACATGGTGACTCCAAGGTGCTACCAAACTGCTACCAAAATTCCTCTTCTGAGTTTTTTTTTACTTTTCAAAATATCCTCCTCACTGTGGCTGATTTGTGTTCTTCCAGGCTGGTTAATCGTAGTTTTGAATGTCATAATGATTGCCATAACAGGTAATATGGGCATTTTAGGCTGTGTTCTTGTGTCTATCCCATGATTTGTCAGCACACTTTTGCCTTATTACAAAGGAAAGCTCATGAATCTTTTTCATTAGTTATATATGCATGAGATCATACTTCATTTACATTTTCTTAATTGAAGTTTTAGAGTACCAGTAATTGATATATGGTATTATTGAATTGTAATTAGTTTTAATTGGTTGCTTTACTCTCAAACTAAACTTACCCCTCAGATGTTACTTACCTTTTTTCTATTTTTGATACAATTTTAAAATAATAACTGAAGAGTTGATTTTTATAAGCCCTTTCAGTCATCTTCCATGTGGGTGCTTGTGATTTTTTTTTCTATTTGAACACAGAGAAATAGAAGTTGTGATCTTCAGGTGCATGGCTTTAAAAGTTTTGACTAACTATGAAGGTGCAACAAAAAAGAATTGTAACAGCATCAAAACATCAAAATCAATAAAGTATTGCAATATTTTTTCAAAATATCCTATAAATGCAATAAAACGTAGTAATCTGTAATTCTGCACCATTTTTACTGTACAAGTTTGCTCATATGCCCTTCACTGGACTAGGCTCAGTGTTTCCTAGCAGAGTAAGTATAAACCCGTCGCTTCGTCTTCTTATTCTTGTTTGTGTTTCGGACTATGACTAATACCACGCTGTGCAATATGGATCAAACGTAGAGAGGCTCTTTTGTAGTACATTTTAGGTCACAAGGTTAGAATGAGTATTAGTTCCAACGCTGTGGAAAATAGGAACAACTGAAGCATGAATGAAAAGAGAAGCTAAAGATTCTGGAGTGCAGACCGTCTGGCAAAGTCGGAGGTATATAGAAGACTTCTTAATGCAAGGGAACAAGATTGTGCAATACAGTCTTCAGAAATGAAAGAATACTTCACTCTTCCAAGCCACAGATACAACTAGATACTTTTTTTCACGGGCTCCCTTTCTCTTTTTTTATTCCCCTGTCTTGGGTTTTCTCTCAGTATTGTCACCATATCTAAATAAGTCTCCCTGGTAGAACTGACAGCAGTAATCATTTGTCCAGCAGTCCTGTTATGCTATTGTCACCTTCCACACAGGGTATAGTAATTTAATACAAACACACTAGAAGCTTTTGTTACTGCTGTTAGCTTGGTGTAAGCAAATTCACTGTAAGAAATTTGATTAGTGACAACACCGTAGCAGCCCACCTCTGTAGAGTGGCGTTTAAAGCAAAGTGGCTCCTTATATTCACGCGTGAACACACCACAGTGCACAGTGTGAACAATATAACATTCTTTCTCTGAATTTAACCCATTCACCAAGTAAAGCAGTGGGCTGCCACCAAGGAGGGGTGCCTGGTGAGCAGTGTGTGGGGACGGTACCTTGCTCAATGAAACCTCAGTGATGACACCAGCAGTGTTGGGATTCAAACACAACCTTCTGATTGCAAGGACAATTCCTAATCCTCAGCTGCTCCAAACTACTCTAATTGAATTCAGCAAAGTATGGATAGGTTACCCCGAACCAACTCATTCTCTGAACGAAAAAAACAATTGTATTTTATACTATAAACAGTTCATCTTTTTTAATTTGTATTTTTAAAGCGTTTAAGTAATGACATTTCGTGTAATGTTACATAAAATACCTACATAAAACCTGCCAAAATGTTATTGTAAATTGTTTTGCCATTTTTGCTCTTAGGGAACCAGAAATTGTTTTCCTATATTATCACACACCCTTTCCAGCACTATTAAGTAATGTGAACGTAGGCATCTGTGAGTATCAATTAATACTTTTGATATACATTATATGGCCCTTGTGCCCTTCTTTAAACATTTAAAAGGCAGGTATATTTACTAAAAAAGCTATGAAAAAAGCAAATGAGGTGGACTGAGATCAAATTAATAGTTAATTAATAGCGTGCTTCTGTGAAAATGTAGTCTGTTGTCCTAGAACAAACTAATCAAACTAAGGAGCCTGGAAATAAGCAGGGGATGGTTCAAATGGATCCAGGTTAGACACAAGGCTTCCTTCAGGTAAAGTCAACAGTGAAGAATAAGTATATTACACTTAACAAGGGATTTTACAAGTATAATGGAAAACCAGAACATACATTTGAATAAATCTAAGTACTGACACATGGTGTGTGTTTGTGTGATGATGCTGAAACTAAAACTAATTAGGTCAGTAAGCCAGCTAAATGGCTTGTTGCAATTGCATGTTCATAAGTTTTTGTGTCAAAATTAAGTATACGTATAGTTAAAAGATTAATGATATTGAAAAAAGTATTGTAGCTGATGGTTCGTTCTTAGCTCTTCTTTGGTCTGTCTTTGCTGAGCATCTTCACATGGTCAGTCTCAGTTGTGGTCTCTGTTATAAAATGAATTTCCATCAGAAGAGTAATCCTTTTAGAATCTACTATTTGGCTTCATCTATGTCTGTCTGGCATCGGAGACTGAAATCTGTCCAGAAATAATACAACTGGACAGACACAGGTACTTCAATCATAGAAATGAAAAAGGCCTGTGGTAATGAGAAAGCCAGAACATTGATATGTAACATGCATTTCTTCAAATTGCCAGGACCATGATACAGCGGTTGAATACAAAATGTAAAGAATAAAATTCTCAGTACTGCTAGGAGCAGGATAATTATTTTTCTACCAGTAGTAGAGCCATGAGGGTGTTCACTACATCACTGACAATACAGATACTCAAGGAGAGTCTTCATGTGGGTGATAGCAATGCTCTTGCCACTTAATGAAATCGTCATATTAAAGTGGGCTCCGAAATGTGGCCCCTTGGGGCTCTTTCAGATGATGTGGGAGACATGGGGCCCACTCCTTGGTGAGTATAGTAATGAATGTGCCATGAGTGTTGGGGTAATTACCATTCCAGTTATTTTTCTTTAGGCGAGAGGAGTGGAGAACATTAGGCTAATCTCTGCTCCTGGGGCGAGGAGAACACATGATGCATGATGTCAGCTGGTGCCTTCGTGGGTTTGCCATGGCATAGCTATGGTTGACACCATTAAATTCAGACTATTCATTAATACCCTTTCGCCCTATGAGAGCTAGAATCAGCTCCTGCACCCCACCATCTACCCCACCCCCTGTGACCCTGGTTAGGATAACTGGCTCGGATAATGAATGAATGAAGGAATATTCATTAATAACGTGTTAAAAATATCCATTTAGAACTGTTCGAGAAAGGTTAAACTGAGGTAAGCTTCACTCGGGAACAATGTGATTCTATTGATCAAATATCTGTTTATTTTTGGTTATTTAATTTAGGATTGGATGTGATATAAAATGTCACAGTAAAATATACTTTTGTGCTTTTCAATGTTAACTTTGTAATCATTTTTGAATGATTTTTCAGAATCAGAAAATGTATACTGAAGGAAATTGCTTTAAAGAAAAGTAGGATTTGAACACATGACATCTTGGTCCAGAGGCAAGTTTATAAATCCTTGAGAAGTGGCTTTATTAACTTTATAAAATACAAGTATTATGATTTTTCATATTTATTATATTATTAGCTTTGATTTTGCAATCATCCACAATTCTGTTTCATTCCTGCTATCCAACATTTATTATTTATTTTTATTTATTATTACTTTTAGAGCTACTTATTAATTAGAATGACAGAAATTTGTGGAGTGGCACTGGGGTAGCATTAGAGTATTTTTTAAATTTTCATTCTACACTTTTTATACTATTGAAAACACTGACTACAAAATCCCAATACTTTTGTCCATATAGTGTATACAGTGTGTGACCAGCTTGAAGAATCTGATCTTAATTTGAATTTCAGCTGCTTATTTGTTGTCATTACCAGCACAATACCACTGTCAAATATAGAGCAGTTCTTGGTCAAGGAATATAAGAAGCTAAACTCAAAGATGCCTTCCTTCAGCTATCACATGTAAAATTAGTAAAAGCCTTTGTAATCTGTGGAGATGAGAATTAGAACAGTTTTAATAGGTTCTAACACTTGAGAGTGATCCACAGGCATGGATGGCTGGTTGCTGTAAAATCCCTGGCTGCTTCTTCCTTTTTTTGAATCTTCTCCTTTCTTTTTCTTGCGTATTTATGGGATGAGTGATTTTTCATGATCACTCGGACATTAAATCTGCACCACCTAGCCTGAGGCAGACCCCCCCATCCTTCTCCCATTTTCTCTTTGGTAATTACTTTCTGTCACTCCATCAAGCCTTCTTCCCTTTTCTTCCATTCCCTTGCTACCATTCTGAAACTGAAGGCCCGCTCCCTTTCTTGAGTTAAATCAGAGAAGTGCTGGAATGTGTCACCTGCAAACGTGTATGAATGGAGCTTGGGCCTGCGTATTCTTTGGTTGTTTACTGAAGCTCATTGGTTGTCAGTGTGAAAGAATGAGAAAGGAGAGTGATGGTGCATGCAGAAATGAATGGGATCTGCTTCAAACATCAGTCACTCGGAGTTTGTGCCTGTTCTGTGCCACCGTAGGCCTGCAATCCTAACAAAGACATCAGTACACTCCTCGTGCTTGAGTTCGATAAGCATGGTATTTAGACAGGATTTGTTGTCTTAGATATGCCGTACTTAAAGCAACAAGTAAAAAAACGTTTCTGTTATGATGTATTTAAATGAGCAGATTAGTTGTGGAATGATCACATGATCATTCAGTACTAATCTCAACAAAAATGCAGTAATGAATGTACTAATTCAGTGATTGTACAGAATCATTATCCTGAAACTATACTCCCTGCACTCATTCCATTCTCTCTGTTATGGAAATATTCTTGTACTGGAAATGCCTTCATAACACTTATTCGCATTCTAATTCAACTTGGATTAATGTAAAACCACTTAATGATGTCCACTATTGATATTTTTCAGTTCCATCCATATGTGAGATTTACGCCCCAAGTTGCCACAGATGCATGGGGATTACAATCTGAACAACACACACACACACACACACACACACACACACACACACACACACACACACACACACACACACACACACACACACGCAGATCAGCCTATTGTGTAGAATCACACACTCTCACTTTCCATTCATTATGTTTGACACAGGGCACATACCTGCTTAGGGAACACTAAAAACACAGCTGTGTTTATAGCTATATTGTCCACAAAAGTTCAGATGAAAAAATTATTTGTTTTATGATTTAATCATTATCATTCGAATAATTAACAAGTTAGCTTAGCTATAGCCACTTGTAGGCTATTCTAGCTAAAGTGTCCCTAATGCTAACTTTAACCAGCATGACAAAAGGTCTATTCATATCTGTTAACAACATAGCATGCAAACAGTGTGCTAACCGTGTGCTAGCTATTTACAAAAATTCTAAAATCAGTTACGTACATAATGGATCCATGATAGTTAGATTTTTTAAAAACCCTTTATAACTTAAGGGTTACTGTTGTCTTTAAATTATTTTTAAATAGAATTTGACAGATTTTTGCTTTTTTGTACAACAAATGGCCTATATGTGTTTCTTCAGCCTTTCAGTCTTCGTAACAGATTTTAGATCAACAATAAAACTACCTACAGTAACAGTTAGCTTATTGGCTGCAAAAACATAAGTAATATTGTGCAGGGACCCCTGGTTCTACAGACTCCTATGGCCTCTAAAGGTGTGCTGTGATATCACTTGTGTGTGTCACTTGCTTGATTGGATTGAGATTTGGAGAATATGAAAGCCAAATAAACATCTTGTTTGTTTCTCAAATCATTCCATAACCTTTTTTGCAGTGTGGCACGATGTATAATCCTGCTGAAAGAGGTCACTGCTGTCCACATGAATGCCAGGACTGCATCTTGGTGTCATCTCTTCTGCAAGCAGAGGATGTACATGCATCTGGTCTTCTACATCAGTGGTCCCCAACCATTTTTGTGCCGAACCAGTTAAATGTAAAACAATATTTTCACTGACCTTTATTCATATAACTATAAACAATATAAATCTAAACAACTAAAAACAATAGTGGTCCGTGGCCTCTGCTCTACATGATGTAAAAAAAAGTGATTGATCAGAACAAGCCACCTTTTTCCTTTGCTCCATGGTCTAGTTCTGGTGCTCACATGCCCATTGCAGACACTTAACCGCCGCATACTGGAAACACCCCACAATACCTGTGGTTTTGGAGATGTTCCGAACCAGTCGTCTAGAACATCACAATTTGCCCCTTGTCAAAGCCGCTCAGAACCCATTTTTCCTCCTTCCAACACATCAACTTGAAGAACTGCCTAATATATCCCTTCCCTTGACAAGTGCCATTATTACAGGATGATCAATGTTATTCACTTCACGTGTCAGTGGTTTTAATGTTGTCAGTGACTGATGTATAAGCTGTCTTGAAGAATCTCAACAATTCTCAATATACATTCTTCTCTGTACTTCTCATGGACTTGTGAAATGTCATCAGTCATAGTCCAAATACTTTTCCAATTCAAAATTTGCATCTAGCCAAGAACAGATCAAAAACCTGGAGTCCTTGATATGTGGGTTTTATCAAGTATGCATCAGGAAGTGACTGGTGTGGACTTGAGAAGTCAAGAATTTCAGAGTACATTGTATAAACATACATATATATATATATATGTTTTATCGGGATATTCCCTCTAAATGTTATGTTTAGCTATTTTGTATTATAATCTGTATTATACTGTAATCCATTTTACAGCAATTAGCGGCTATTTTACAGGATTTTCTTGGCAACTTTTTTGCCAGTAAATAATTGTAAATTCTACAGTATGTTCTTTACACTGGGATCTTGTTGTTTTGTCACCCACTTTCTTAAGATTGCCCACCACTGGCCCTTTTATAGAAAAACATCATAGCTGTATATATTTTCTCAATACCTTACTTACTATATTTTCTAAACTGAATACAGTAAAGACTGTTGTTTTGTCACCCAATTCCTAAAATCGGCCCTTTTTATGTAATTTATTTTTAATTAATTTCTTTTAATAGAAACACATCATATATTTATATATTTTCATTAATTTTCATTAATATGTTTTCTAAACTGAATACAGTCAAGACTCTAGGGCCAAGCAAAACTGTGAGGTCAGCAGGAACGCTACTGCTCCAAATGGAGATTGGGTGACTGCATCCTGTCTTAGAATGGATTCTCAAGCTTACTTGATGTACTCTGAATTGAGAAATTGCCTCTTTTCTAATAAGCAACATATGTGACCTGATCTGACAAAATGAGTCACAGTGACCCAAAATTCAAAACTGATGTTTTGGTATCATTGAAAAGATGAAAAAAAAAGCTTTGATGATATCTTGTTCAAAGCTGTATCTTAAACGGTTGTCAAGTTACAACCGTTTGAATTATGGTAGCACAGCACCATTTTCCAATTGAAAACTGTTTTCTTGTCAGTTTTTTGTTGATATCTTTAACAGTCCATAGCATTCAAAGAGATGCACCCAGTATTCAACAACACAATTATACTACAGGCATTTAGATACTTAGAAACATATATTAAATCAGACTGAAGCTTCAAATATTTCAATTTTTTTATTAAATACTTATCAAATAATTCATATTTTTGTTAAATTGCAATTTAAATTGAGTTGCAGCTCTCAAATCTAAGTACATTTTCACAATTATTTCCATGATAAAACTTTGCGAGATTAATTTTAAAGAGGTTTCATAGATTAGTTGAGTAAGATGCACTATTTAACTAGAGATGAAACTGAATCTGTTGTTTGCTGGGTAATCACATGCTAAAACAGAAAAATAGAATGTCCCAAACTATATGTCATGAGGACCACCTGCTTTAACAGGAAAATTATATTTGACTTCAAAACAAATAATTTGTAATACAAGCAGCATCTCTACCTGGTTTTAAATCTGCCTTGTCCTTGGCAGTGTACCCAGGTCACAGTACACCTCCACACTGCACCCGTGAGATCCAGTTCTGCTGCTGTTTAGTTTCTAGTAAGTATTTACTCTGTTTCCACTTTTCTCACATTTAGATTGCATGTTAGCTTTAGTTTTACTTTAAGCTGTCGCAGTACTGTCTTTATTTTTGCTATTGTAGTTTATTTTTGCCCTCAGCTTAGCACTAACCTTAGCATGTCTTTGTTATTCCTGGCATAGCTGTTAGCTATAGCCACTAGTCTGCTACCTCCTACCTGAGGCCTACTTTGTTTTTAGAGTCAGTCACACCTTTTGGCCATATGTTGCAAAAGGGAAAATTTCAGAATTCTGAGGCATTTCAATATGCAGCTTATATTATGTGGCCTGTGTAACTCAAGAAGGGTGTCTAAGCCTCCTAAGGTTCCAATCTCAAACCTCCAAATGCTGCCCTTTCTATTTTTTTTTGGTGCAAGAACATTTTTTATAGTGCCTGGCGGGAATACTTTCTTCTGAAATGGCGACAACAACTGACTTCAGCCTTGACAGCCTCGTTCATGCCTTTTAATGGCTGTCGTGAATTACATATTTAAACCACTACACTTGATCTGTCAATAAAGCTCCTACATTCACCATTTTCTGCTAAAATACTGCTTGACAGCACCAACTCATAAGTTACCTGGAGGCAATCAGTGGCATTTCTCTCTTTACAGCCATAGCCTGTTAACCCTTTGGCAAACACAAGTGTAGATAGCACTAAATTCAGCAGCTAGATGTAGGGATTTTGATTTAATATAATATACAAAAACACTGTGGATAGTACAACAGGACTGTTAATTTGACAATGAGTAGTAAAAGGACTAAATATTCTTTGACAGTTATTTTTAATTGTTATAATGTTTGCATTGTATTATATTATGTATTATGTTTTATTTAGGATGTCATAATCAATATATTTTATATTTGCTTGTATAATATATTTTGCTTATTATTGTTTTTAAAATGGCACAAAATTGTTCAATCTTTGTGCTACGTTCTCTTTGTAGAGTGGAGGTAGCTCAGTGGGTAGGATACTTGCCTCTAGACCAAGAGGTCATGGGTTTGAATCCTACCTTCACCACCACCACTGGGTCCCTGAGCAAGACCCTTAACCCCAAGTTGCTCCAGGGAGAGACTGCCC
>JBBIGB010313920.1:0-10589 GCA_037577075.1 Alestopetersius hilgendorfi | reverse complement strand
GGAGAGGGGGAGAGAGAGAGAGAGAGAGAGAGAGAGAGAGAGAGAGAGAGAGAGAGAGAGAGAGAGAGAATGTGAGTGATTTGGATAATATTGGCCAGGTTAATAATGATGCTCTCTCTGTCTGTCTCTTTGTCTTACACACACACACACACACACTCAGGATGCCCTGCTGAGGCCTGAAATTAGCCTGAAATCAGAGCTCACTCTGGTGTTGCTGTGTGTATAAAGGATTGCTCTGTCAAAGTGTGTGTGTGTGTGTAGCTCTGAGCTCACCATCCTGACTCTCTCCTCCAGCACAGGCCAAGGTTACACTCCTACTGTCAAGGACAGAACACACACATGTGTATTTGTGTTTGTATGAATTATTGTGTATATGGGTGTCACACTGAGTAGGACATATTAGGCCCTGTGTCTGATTTTGCAGATATTTTTAAATCATGTTCAAAAATAGAAAATATCGAACACCTTGTTTATGTCTCCCTTTCTTTCTGTTTTCCCCTCTCTTTCTTTCTCTCTCTCTCTCTCCCCTCTTTCTTTTGCTCCCTTTCTTTCTTTACTTCCCTCTCTGCCCTGTCCCCACCTTTTTCTTTTTCTCTCACACTTGTTTCTCTCTTCTCTCTTTCTCTCACTTCTCTACTTCTATTCGTCCTTCATTGTCTCTTTTCTTTCTTCATGTCTTTTCACAATGGAAGCCAATGGTGTGATCCAGCTATGTGTCAGTTCTAGAAACTGGTGATGGGTGCTGATAATCATTTGATACTGTAAACACACATCTCTACAGTCTCTCATTAAACTGAATGGTGTCTTTTCAGCCTTCTGTAAAGATCAGCCTAGCAACAGTTACTACAGAAAAACACATTAGTGGTCGGAACCTGTAGGGGGACTAGTGCTTTGTCATTTTTGTGTTGCCCTGCGCTGTATTTACCAGAAAATAGTGTTTCTTTTATTATTGTTGTTATTATTACCAGACTTTAGTTCCGAACTCTATATTTCAGGAAAGAAAAATGGAAAAACAGTGTTGCACACTTCAGCTACCACTCACTGCTGCAGCTAATTACTATCACATGTCTCTCTTTCTGTCTCTCTCTCCTTCTCTCCCTCTGTTTCTTTTCTGTTGGTGAGATTATAGAAAATGGTGTGTTGATCATAGTTTGTGTTGTGGGAGAAGTATTGTTTGTGGTGATTTATTATTATTTTTCATTCTGTATATATATTTTTTTCTGACACTGTATGATGCCAAAACTAAAGGATCTTAACTCAGTTTCTCTCTCTTTGTCTTTCTTTTCTTGCTTTTTGTTCTTTCTCTCATTTTTCCTTTTTTCTTTTTATCTCCCTCTCCTCGTCCTCTTGCGCTCTCTGTCTCTCTTTGTTCCCTCTTTCCTTTCTTTGTCTTCCTCCTTCTGTTTTTTTCTTTCACTTTTCTTATCCTCTTGCTCTTCTCACTCATTCCTTTCTTTCTTCCTCTCACTTTGTCCTCTTTCTCTCTCCTCTCACTCTTTCGTAGGACAGTACGGACTATAATGTGAACAGTGACGTTTAAGGTTAAATGCCCTTTAAAAATAGTAATAATAATAACATAATAATAATCTTCCTCTGCTTCTCCCCTCCCTCTATCTCTTTCTCTCCCTCCCTCTTTATCTTTCAGGCCGCAGGTGTTTTGGCGTTTGGATTTCTGGGAGGATGACCTGAGGAGGCGCCGTCGCTTCATCAGAAACCTGTCTGGATCCTCCCACTCCGAGGCTACGCTGAAGGCTGCGGCCGAGAGTGGTGAGACATACACACGCATATACACACACACACACACACATTCACACACATTAGCGTTCTCTAACACCTTTCCATGCACACACACACACCGCAGCCTGGCAGTAACAGGTACAGGGCTGTAAAAATTAGACCTGCAGTCACTATAAAAGTTTTATGGTGCCACAGCACTCAGTAAAGGAAAAAAAACCCCTCTTCATTTAAGCCCTGATTTCATCTGCTTAACGGGGCAGAAAGTGCTACAGGTTTTATTTGACTTTGGCACCTCGCTGTGACGTTTCTCCCTTCTCTACTGTTTCCCCTTCACTCATTCACATAATCCGCTGAGTGATAACAGCAGAGTGAAGTTTGAAATGCTGTTGTGTGTTCCTTTCTCTCTTTGCATGGTCAGTGCGCGATGCTGCAGGTGAGTAGAGTGAATGTGTGTGTTGTGCTGTGTGACTTAGCCAGGGCTGCACGATATTTCCAGTATCGTGATTAGATCCTGTGACGGCCATTATCACCACAGTGATAAGACAGATATGTGTCACGCTTATTCGAAAATTTCAGGATTGCAGAGGTCAGTATCGCGATGATGGATGATGTATCGAGCAGCCCTGTCACTACAGATGTGTGTGTGTTTGCTGTAGGAAGCTTTAGGAGCTTTTTGTTTGTTGTGCTGAATTGCACATCACTCACAGTTTTGCACTCCACCGATCCTACAGTGAAAATGCAAGATTTTGTAGCAAATCTAATTTATTAGGGGGAGCTGCTTCATGCTGTAACAAGCTAATCATTCCTCAAATGCCTTAAAGTGAACAACCTTATATTATTTATGAAGTTCACACTTTGATCATATTTATTATAATCAATATTATTATGTTTATTAATTTATTATTATTTTTAAGCAGATTTAAAGCTGGAGGTTGCTTTATACATTCATTCATACTTGTATTGTGTCCACTTATGACAGAAGGAGAGAGGTACTAAAAACGTGTGGGTGGCAGGGTCGACCACTTATAGTCTTCAGTCCCTGTTTTCTAATAAGAGTCCAGTTTTTCCTTTGGAAAACTCAATTCACTCAATATCCTTCACTGTATCTGTCTGCTGACAGTTGGAGGACCAATCTAATGGCTTTTTACTGGTTTCTAGGAGAGTTTTCACTAAGTATTTGTCCTGCTTTGTCCACTCCTCAGGGATGTATACTAAATACAGAGTACTAAAATTTAAAGGCACAACCAACTTTAAGATGGGAGGGGTGGTGTTTCTAACATCTTTCTGATATTCGTTCGGTACAATACAAGGCCAAAAAATGTGCGCATGGCTGCCATACTTTCACCTCACGGGGCTGGGCTTTTAAATAAACAAACAAACAAATTAATTAATTAATATAACAAAACATAGAATAGAATAGAATAACAATCATCCAGCTCATATCATAAAACCTAGAGGGTGTGCTTCTATGCTTTGACCAAATCCTACAAATCCTGTTCCAGATCCTGTTCTGTGAAATCTGTCCAAATTTCTGTATGTATTTTGCTAAAAATCTGTACAATATATTTTGTTGAAAAACATATAGAAGGCAAAATAGACTTGTATAGTTTAACATATATAACATATATAAACCTACCAATTATTGTTCATATATTGTTGCTTTATTTTTTAATTTGTCTAATCTCCCTGTCCAAATTATATTTGTTCAAAATACTCAATACATTCTAAGTCATTGACTTGTGCTAGAACACTAAAGCTTAAACCATTTAAGCTCATAGCTTAAACCATCTGTTTAAAGGTGGTCAGATTTGAAATATGTATCCCACATTGGCTACAGCAAGTGGATAATACATAATTTATTCAGACTAAATGTGTCTGCTATGTCCAGCCATATGCTGAGAGAGATGTGGAACCACTGACTCTGCTCAGTGTGTACAGACTTTTCTGTGCTGTTCAGGTCACTTTCCTAAATGTCTCATTTGGTCTGGTTGCACATTTTGCTCTTTTTTATGTTTCATATGTGAAACACAGTGTTTCCTTTGAAAAAAAAACTATATTTTACAAAATTCATAAATTATATTTTAATGGTCTCACAAAATGGGAAACTGTATTTTTCCTGCATGTTTAAAATAGTTTGGTGCAGTGTGTGAACAGTTTCAAAACCATATCAGTGCATGCAGTCCATATATGGAAACTGAAATGCAGAAACAGCCTGTTTACAATTTGCTGTTGTTGTGATGTCACAAAAACAAATGCATTTACATGCAACCATCTAATCAGCTCGGAGCAGTTTAGCCCCGCCCACTCACGCTGAAGTAATAAGAAGTGTTTCAGCTCAGCCAGGCAGAAAAGAGCTTACTTAACTCTATAAATCTTAAAGGTACAGTAAAACCTGTCAAATACTGTGTCAATATTGTATGCCATTACTAAACTTATTTACAGAACAAAACTTTATATCTTCACTAAAGTGAATACATGTATGTTATAGAGGTAAGCACAGTTAGGATCGTAGCTTAGCTTTACCTTAGAGAGAAACATTTTTTAAAGATGTAATTAAATGTGAATGGGATTCTGCCCACTGCCTTTTTTCCTTTTGTTCACTATAATAGAAATTAGTGGGGTTTTTTTTGTTTTTTGTTTTTTTATTGCAATGCCTTTTTAATTGCCTTAGGTCCGACACTTCATTTAATTTATTTTACCCAGTTTCCTTTATTTTCTTCTTGTTGTTTTTGTCACCTGGTCCATCGCAGCAGAGCTTAATGGCTGTAGCTGGGCTGCATGCTGTCGTTTAAGGCCAGCATCGTCCTTAATAAGAGCTCGATTGATTCCCGGGCTGTTTTCATTTCTTCCAGGAGCTGCTGAATTATAGTGAATTATGCTGGGCTTGTTTCAGCTCGAGAGAGACGAATTAGAGGAGACAACCCTGCTCACGTTGTGTTTTAAAGTACTCCGGCTTGGGCTAATCCTTTGTTTCTGTTAGAGCAAGCCAGGCCATGCTGACAGACACCAGGCTTTGCAATCAGTGCCATTCCGGACATGGGCTTTACCACTTTAACCTATTGCACCCCTCTGAAACGGGACCATTTCTGGGGAGAAAATGTCTCCAATATGTCAGGGGCCAGTCCCCCTTTAGCATGACATCGGTCCTGAAGACAAACGACCGGCGTGACAGAAGTCAATAAGAATGTGATCTAAAAGCAATAAGCGCTCGGAATCCCAGCATCCTCGGAGACCCGATAGTCATAATGTGCAGCTGGAAGCCCTGAGGGGCTCTCTTGCTCTCCTTTTTCTCGTCCCCCCGCTCCCTCTGTTCCTCCGCCGTTCATTTTTGCTAACTTTGGAACAGGTTAAGTTTAAGCGTTCCTCAAGGAACACCACTGGGTCCCTTTTGGATTTGAACTCCAAACCGGCAGACTCAGAAATTCCCCTTCATTATTCTTGAATGTTTCCCCAGTGAGTTAATCTGCTAAAGGACACACTCAATCTGTCCGTCAGCTGCGTACGCTCCAATATTAATGCCTCTGAAAACGCCGGTCTTTAAAATGGTTTATAATGGTACTATTGGCAGTGTGTGAATGTGCTCAAATAGTTAGCTGGAAGTTGCACAAAAAGTGAAATTCAGCTGAATTTTTTGCTAATGCAATCCAACTTTCAGCTTTTTTTTAACTCCTTATAAATTTCATACCGCTATTGAATTATAGTTTTCAACAATAAAGTCAGATAAATGTATAAAATGGCCTTAATTTTCAAGTCCTGGAAATCTCCACAAGTTCCCAATCACCAGTGCTCTAGGAAGCTGTCAAGATGTGTCTGCAATGATGATGAAGGTTATAAACTCACTGAGAAACATACAGAACATACAGATCTCAAGGCAGATAACCGTTAACAGATAATATAAATAGATCTCTGCTGTGTGTTATTCATGTTTTAGTTAATCCCAAAATGCAGAATAAAGCATCTACCGTATCTTCAAATATTTAAGATTTAAATTACACAAACTATCCGGTGCTGGTGACCAAGTGCTCAGACGAACCAGACATTGGGGGGGAAAAAATTGTTATAAGTGTTACTCATTATGATTCCTTCTGGTAGAGCAGGAATCAGTCTAGGCCTTATTCCAGATTCAGGAACATTGTGGCCTTAAATGGCAGTACGTGGCTCAGCTCCAGCAGCTCCAGCTCCACTGTGATGTTTGAAGTGACAGAAGAAAAAGAGAGAGGAAAATGTTGGAATCAGATCATGTAAAATGAATTAATTTAATCCGATTCTGTCCCAGATTTATGCAGAATTTCTCAAAGTGCTGAAAAAAAGTGCAATAGGACACACTGGTAACACCAGCAAACACGTTTAGATGATCAGAGCAGGGCTGATTAGTAAAGTGTTTTGGCTTTCTATACAAAAATATTTCAAAGCAAATGTTTTTCAAAGACAAAAATATTAGAATTGCATTACTGGTAGCATGCGAGACTTAGGGTTAAAGCTTCGGTAACAGCGATTTATTTTTGTACATACAGTTGTAACAGTAATAATAAATAATAAGCATCTTTCCTAAAGCTCTGAACAGAGATGTATTGAAAGAAAAATAATACACAATCAATTAAATGTTGCAAATGTGTGCAAACAATCTTTGTCACCTCCCTAATTCTGCATCTCCAGTAAGTAGAACTGGAACTACGAGGCTAACGTTGCTAACATAAGACGTCAGTTAACATCCAAGTAGCCCAAAATGTTTTTGTAAAAATACATTAACCAAACTTCTGTTAAACCTCATCCAGTTTTTCATTAAGTTTAGCCCGGGTTGTGGATGTGTTTTGAGTGTATTGAGAGAATATTTTCACGGAAAAGATTAGTTTGATTGTGGACTTTTAGTGTTATCAACATTAGCCTAGAAACTGCAGTTCTAAACTAAAGAAGCTAAATATGGACTGTATACATCTCTTGGCTGATCAACCACATCTGGGGGAGGTGGAACATTGAGTGAGTTTTTTTTTTTTGTTGCTGAACTGTTCTTTTAAGCGTTTGTAACTATCCATGACTCCTGAGTTTGCTTTCTTAAATGCACACAGAGTTTGAACATGTGAGCTGAACAGATTAATAATGTTATTATCAGTCTCCGTCATCTCCGGCATGGAAAACGTCTGCTAAAGCTTTGATGAAAAGGCTTTTAACGTCCCAGCTCTCAAACGGGGCACAAATGCTCGCCATGAAAGGCCTGTGGAGGCTTACGGACAGCCCTGACATTGATTTTTGCGTTTGTGCTGCTCTGAAAGTAAGCTTGTGTCTTTTCTGCTGACCCTAAATTTGTTGCGGAAGTGGAGGGTTTTTGTGTTTTCAGGCAGAGTGCGAGGTCGTATCTGGCTCTGATTGGTCTTTTGACATAGGGGGGCGTTGTTGGGGGGTACAAAGGCGTTGTTTTTACGTCAGGAACAGTTTTAGGGTTGTTTGCAGGCAGGCAGTTCTAGATTGTGTAACATTACCCTTTCACTTTCAGTCATGTGTGCATTTGCCAGCTTCACAATAAAATTTCATGTGCTTCTACTTTTAATTCAGAATCAGAAAACTTTATTAATCCTGGAGAAAGCTGGCTAAATATTTTATTATTCACTTGTATGTCTATACCCTTTGCTACTCCAGCCTCACAACATTACTTTTATAAATGAAAGCTTAAAATAAATAGGGCTCTAAAAGGCCTGGGACTTTGACCTGGGAGGTTCCTCACCATTTTAGTGTCTTCCATGCAAAAATAAGCTCTTTTTTAGCTCATATATTTTTCACTGTATGCACTGTATGAACCGTACGAAAAACGCGAATAAACAATTTTATTTCCAGAATTTTTTTGGAATATGTCATAAAGCGTTCTCGAAGTTGGACGCGCACAATTGTGATCATTCATCGGCAGCCAGGAAAGGCTGGTGCGATTTACGCCCCGCGGGCCGCAGCTCTCACTCTCAGGGGCGAGCGAGCGTATGTATTTATGGCTGGAGAGAGCCATCTTTCCTGGGGATTGATTGGGCCGGGCCGGGCTGGCGCTGCGGCCGGAGCGGAGAGAGTAAATACCCAAAGACTAATGTCTCTGTTCCTGTGATCAATAAGCACCTCCCGACTTCACTCCCGGCCGCGCTCTTGTTAAAAACAAATTTGTTAATTCTGACAATTTAATTGCCCTCGCCTCGCTCCGGCCTCCGCTCGCATACAGATGAGCATGTGAGCCCGTTCGGAAAAAGGAAGCAGGAGTTAGGAAGCGTAAAACACAACTGGAGGTGTTTGCATTCGCTTCTGCTGAATGAGGGCAATGAATGAGGCGCATAAGTGGAGCTGATGTCTGAAGGCACTCACACAGGCCTGGCCGCTTGGCCTCCTTCTGCTCCTTCACTGTGTTCCTGAGGTGGCACCTTTTCTTCGGAGAGGTGGGGGGGGGGGGGGTGAAAAAACGTCCTGGGGAAAAATAAGCGAAAGTATAGTTGCATAAATAGAAATAGAAACGCTTCAGAATGAACTACAATAAAATCTGTGTATATTAACTTACACTGAAAATTAAGAACTGATTTTCTCCTTCTTTAATATCACTCTTTGGGAGATTGTATTTAATATATATATATATATATATATATATATGTATATATATATATAATGGTAAAACAACAGAGAAGTCTTCTTTAGTTATGATGGTGTGTTACAAAATAGCATTGTTGGATAGGGATATGGTCAGATATTTCAAAATTTCATTTCATTTGAAATTCTAAATGGAAAAAAAAAATTATTTAAAAATTCAGTGTCAATAATACCAAAGTCAATCTTTGAGATCTATATTACAAGTGTTCATTGCCCACCCCAGGTTTTGGTGAAGGAGGCTCTGCTAGTCTGGTTATGCTAGCTTCTTGAACGTTTGGCCTTTTTCTTTTTTTCTTTTACCATTTTTTTGGTTGTGTGAACACGATCATAAAAGTGAGGGACGACAAAAAAAGAACTTATAGATATTCATACACAAACATTAACCTCTCTGGACCAATCAGAGTTGGCGTTTTTCCGTTTGCCTGTTGAACATGGACGAGTGTAGCAGCATCGATGTGGTGGATATAAATATTATGTGCAAACTGTGTCGGTTTGGTGTGTTTAGAGGGCGAGCTCGGCTCGTGGTGTCCACGGTGTGGTGTGAAGACGCAGGCATGTGGTACATATTAGGGAGCTGGGAGCGATTTCAGCGTCGCTAACTCCGAATCCTCCGGGGAGACTTAATTACAGGAAGAACACTCTAAATATCAGCGCTCCCACATACTTTCCATGACAAGCCGCGCTTTTTCTGAGCCTTTGGACCCCTATTTATAACGAGGGTCTGGCTTTTTCGCTCCAAATGCAAATTCACAAAGCCCTGAGGTGATGTGTGCGCAGAAGGAGAGGTCAGAGGTCTCAAGGTCCAGGCCCAACTGGCTTTGGTGCAGATCCTAAGCGTACAGGAAGGAGGGTGTGTGTATGTGTGCGTGCGTGCGTGCTGGAGAAAGAGGAGCTGTGGAGCTTCAGAAGAACTTCAGCCTCAGGAACGCTGAGGAACGCAGCCTTCAGTAAATGTTTACAGATTACCGGCTTTCTTAAATAATCTGTGCAGAACCTCTAGTCAGACAGAGTTCAGATCAAACATTCGGCCTCAAAGCTGCACACACTCTTCCCTCACACGCGCTTCTGCTTTGGCCGATGTGGCCGACTGTTACCCAGTGTGTAATATTCACCCCAAAAACAACTGGAAATAACTTTGTCACTCAGAGTGTGTTTTAACTGTGAGTTCCGCTGTGAGACACCGCACTTCTGTGTCCTGGTTTCACTTCACCGCATGCTTTTCTGTTGTGCCTCTCATCAGACCGCGATCTTTATTTTTTCACAATATGAGAAGTAATCCATTTTTCATTCTTTTAGTCATGCCTATTTTCTTTTGAGAAAAAGAATAAAACATCAAGTTATAAATCAAACTGTGTATTCTTTCACTCTTCATTGTGTTTCAGTTTGAACCAAATTTGTATATTTTTCACTTTAGAAAGAAAAATAAATGTGTTCTGTATTTTACATATTTATGTATTTATTTACATACTTAAATTGTAAATGTCTGTTTTTCTCTTATTAATGACAAGTAATTACAAATAGTATTTTAATTTCATTTATATGTTTGTAAGGTTTGTGTTATATGCTGCTGTTTGTCCTCCAGGTGGTGAGGGGGCGCTATTGGGGGTCCCCACCGCCCAGCTGCGTGTTCAGTCCGCAGACGCCACCTCTTTGCAAGAAGCGGACGATGACACTCTTTCAGCACTTGAGGACAAAGACCCAGATCCTGTCACAGGTAAAAGAGGGCAGGGCCTAAATAGGTCAATAGAGACAGAGGCTTGATCATCAATGTTGTAGATTTGGAGACTGAATTGTTCACACAGGTAAACAATTACTGCGATTGAAACGATATGATTATAATCAAATTCGGGTTTAGCTCATTTGATTAGTTATATGTTGATGTTGGTTTGCAGGCCAGACACGTTTGTAAGTGTTAATTTAGCGTAGTTTTTAGTGTCGCAGTATTACATTTTTAGTCTTAGGCTGTTCATTGTATATTATTTGGATAATTAATATTATTAGAGTACTATTAGAGGGTATGTAGGCTGATTTTTTTTTAAACGAAGGTGTGATGTTAGTTTGTAAACAGTTTCAATATTGAATTTATGAAATATAAAATGGCCAGTTTTGATTCTTTGATAGATTTACCAATTCACCCCACGGCAGGTTAGCCCCGCCCATTCAAGCTGACATTATAAAGAGTGTTTGAGATCAGGCTGCTCATTTGAACGCAGTCACAAAAACAGTTAGAAAAACTAGGA
>JBBIGB010313839.1:0-10591 GCA_037577075.1 Alestopetersius hilgendorfi | reverse complement strand
TGTGTGTGTGTGTGTGTGTGTGTGTGTGTGTGTGTGTGTGTGTGTGTGTGTGTGTGTGTGTGTGTGTGTATGTTAAGGACAATCCAAGGTCAGTGGTTATTTATGCTTGAAAGGAGCGCACAGCCAGATGCATTTATCAAGAACATGACTGTGTCTGCACACAAACAATTTTGGCATAAACAAAGGGCAAATGGTTTATCACTCAGATAGAGAGGAAAACAGACAGTAAGAGAGAGAGATGAACACAAGGAATGCACAATTACAATCTGCACCACCAGTACTCCTCCTTATTGTATGACTCATCATACTCTCCTTGAGGAAGTGTCAATCACAGATATTTCAATTGGCACTAATGGATCATCATCATTCCTCTTAGTTATGGAAGACGTCAAGGCAATTGCTGCCCATTCAAATCTTTGCACTAAAGACATTAAAACCAAACGGCATTAAGATCAGTCTCATAAGCTCCGGCACACCTGGCTTCCACTTGCCTTAGTCATCACTTCCCTGCTAGGACGTCACTGAATAATTTCCCAGTCGACCTACGTGGCATCGACAAGCAGGTGCTTCGTCATGGAGAGCAGTGAGCAGCATGTTCATCAATACTGACTATTACACACAATCTACAGTTTACTGTTCACTCACCCTCTTTACGTAGGGCCTACCTAAAAATATCCCTCCAAACTGCATTGAGGAAATGTTATTCATTCATCATCCCACACACTTCAAACCATGTCGATATCCTGCCACACATTTAATATTATTAAGCAATCAACAGACTTGCTTATAGGTTTCTATAAAAATGAACAGCACCACCTCACACCTCACAAAATGTGCTATTTTTCTTATCACTTAAATTTTTTTGTCCCTCTTTTCATATCACAGTAGTTACGCAATAAGGCAAAATAAATTCCTGAAACATCACCATGACTTTAATTTTAACGTCTAATAAGATCTGGTGGTGCCACATAAAAAACAGATCAAAACTTATCGGTATGAATATTTTTTATTCGGCGTTTCACTCACTGTACAAATTTGTGTTAAACAGGAATAATTATGTTCTGTTTGTAATGAAATATGCAGTTGTTTAACTATGGTACAGATTAGATCACGACATGCGTCATAATTTATTATGATAACACTATCATATTGCCCAGCTCCACTTTAGAAATGTAAACTCTACTATGGCTCATTGCTCATTTATTTACAGTTGCAGTTAATAAATCTGATGAAAATTAGGTTACATAAAAGAATCTGTCAAATGACTAAATGTATAGTAAATATTAAAATAACATCACAGCTCCACTTAGATCAGAAACATTACTACAATGGGAAGAAGTTGTAGTGACCATCCCCATACATTTTTGGGTTCTAGGGAACCACTCACTCAAGAAAAACACTTGCTACGTTTCACTGAACCTGATCTGGAAGAATGGCCACATAAAAGAGGGCACTACAGACTGGAATTAAAAAGGGAGGGGCTCAGTTTGCCCTTTGGATCAATCTGGGTATGTGCTACTGACAAAGCTAGAACAGTATCTCTGCATGACTGCCAGTAAAAAGAGAAAATGTCTTTCTATACCAAAACTCATCCAGTGTGGCACACTTAGTGCTGGAATATGTTTGTTGCACTACAATTCACTGGAACTGGAATTAGAAATCAATAGTCTTTGTCATCATAATTAAAAATGGAGTGGAATGAGCCACAAAAAGTGCTGCAGCCTTCATAAAACCCCTCATCTTCAAGATGATAAAACTCCAGTGGCCACAAGTAATTACTACTATTGATCAAAGCTAAATAATTCCAGTAAAATGGAATAAATAATTCAGACTTTTGGAAAAATACTACATTTCTGACAACTAGCAATTTACAAATCAATAGTTCATCATATTATCATCACATTCCCATAGTTCTCATTAAATTAGGAATGGAATGAACTCAGCCTGGGGCTGCTATGACAAAGTGTGAGATTTGTCTTTTTCTTCCTGGCAGAGATGAGATGGTGTGTGTTTTGTTTAGTGTAAGGCTGCTCTCTCTCCTACCTCTGGGGAGCATTAATCTCAGACATCCAGAGCTTACAGGCCTCCTATTATAGGCAGTGAAGTGGAAATATTTGCTATAGACACAGACGCATGCACGCACACACATGCGCACACACATACAATCAATGAAAAGCAAAACAAGCAGCCCACCAATACCAATTTCCAATGACCTAAAAAGTGAAAGGCCAGATGGACTTTAGGTGCTTCAGGAGTTTGAAACTGACCTATATTTTCTCAGCAGATGTCACTTGCTTTCTCTGAGAACTCACTAATATTACCAGTGCAAAATAGTGAGCAAACTGCATTTCCACAAGAAAATGTTGTGTGATTGTGCATTAAAAGGGCATACTGAAACGTTTGAACAATAGATGACCGCACCCAAACTTTTGACTAGATTTATATTTATGAGAACGGACACTTCAAACCACGTAGGCCCTCTTTCTCAGTGTCTCTCTCTGCATTCACTTTCACTGATTAATTAAATGAGCAATTTTGTAAGAAGTGGTGTGAACACATTTACACAGAGAAAGAGGCACCAAACATTGGTTTTGTGGCAAAAAAAAAAAGCTTTGTGTTAAAAAGCACTGTGTCCAGAGCAAGATTTGAACCAGGTACACTTAACTCCTCAGACCAGCAGCTTTACCACTGAGCCACTAAGAGGGATACGAAGCTGAAACAAAAGCTCACTTCAAACTGCTCTATCCTACACTAACAGATTGATCCTTATTAATAAACAAAGCGACAGTTATAAATGTTTTTCATTCACAACATTACATGCACTGCAATTTCCTATGGACTAAATATATAGTAAGCCCACTTTCCAATATCCACACCTGAAAACGATGAAAAAATGAAGAAAATAAACAGACAAAAAGCCATCGAGCAAAAACACCTGGCTAACTTAAACTCTCCAATGAACACACTTTAAATCGCTTAAGGTTAAATATATTTTCTACTCAAAGAAAACATGGTTTGTTTTGAAATAGGCTAGCTGAGCTGGCTAGCATCTTGCTAGCTACTTAACTGTTTTAAAGGCTGTTTATGAGCAGATATTGACTCATTCAGGTCACAGGGCTCTGGACACATGCTTGAGCATTCATCTCTCTCCATATTCATTCCCAAGGTGCCTCACCCACAAATTTCCTTTAACTGAACAAATTTGACTTTACATGATCAAAAATTGGGCTCTGATCAACCGATCAAAAATGATATATATATGCGCGCTGGTAGGGTGGGAATGTCTCAGACGGCCTCAGAGGAGGAGGAACAGCAAAATTCAGCTATAAAAGAATAAAAAGAAAACCTAAGAAGAGCAGTAGATGCAATCTCACTAATAATGGATTATGGATAATGATAGATAATAAATAATGCACATCACTAGATGCTACATATATATTGTACATATAAAGATAGTGTTATTTTTCTTGAAAAGACAAGTTAAACCTTTATTAGTCCCACAAGAGGGAAATTTGTATTGCAAAGGTAAGAGTAGCATACCAAATGTAGCATACAAAGTTCAGCATATGGGTTTCAAACATGAAGAGACAACTTCTAAAGTAACGTAAATGTAAATTTTTTATAACAACTTGCCTGCTTGCTTAGAGACAAGGCGCAAACCCACAGAAAATATCTTTATTCTGTTGCAGAGGGAGACTATTCTATGCAAAGTTGCAACTCTTTTTGGGCCAATTTCCCAGACCCAGACTATAAAAATTCTACTAAGGATTTATCTTTGGTGCTTCAGTTTAGTCTAAGGCTGCTTCTAATCTATCTCCAGGAACCTTACCCTAACCCTTAACAAGGTACATCAAACTCAGCATTAGAATTAGAATTTCTCTTTCTAGTACAAGAAAACATTTTTACGAAAGGTAAAACTGATCCAAACATACAAACGGTTGCCCAGTGGAGGAGTCATAAATATAAAACTGCTTCTCCTCCCCATGGTCACACATTTACAGTTACAGGGAAACTATGCCATCATGTAATCCACTGTGTAAACTCTACACTCTGGAGATTTGTCACTGTCCTAGTTACCAGCTTTACCAGAGCAGACCTAGTGCCCTCTCACTTTTAGCTTTTCAGACCAATCAAAACACCTCAGCTACATTACAAGCAATTCATTAGAAAAACCCAGGACAAGATCCTGCAGACATCCCACACAGCCAACAGTATACCACCTCTAGCATTTCTATTTGTAGTGGTTGGCAAATAAACAAATTCCTAACCATTTTTGATATTACTACTGTTTAGCTGTAGTAAGTAAAAGTGACCAGACTTACAGACATATTCAGACAGCCCATTGTTAGTCTAATGCAAGTACAATGTATGGTATAACACCATGTTTTTCGCAAATACGGTTGAGTACAAACACCCTCTTCGCATCGGCACCTAGTTGTTACTTTGGAAGCCAGAAATAAACACATCTGCCTTGACATGGGTCGAGAAGAAATGTCAGTGTAAACTCAAGTGTAAAATAATATAGTGATATTGATATATATGATGATAAAGTATCCAAATTGCTAGTAGTGAGAGAGTGAGTAAGTGAGTGAGTGAATGAGTTACAAAGCAGTTTTATGGGTTGGTTTGCATCTCATAAATTCAGATCTTTGTTAACATTTGACTTTTATGCTATTAAAAACACCAAATACAATCACAAGACCCTGATGCTTATGGGAGCAATTTAAAAGATGAGATAGAAGCCAATCAGAGACTAGTATATCAAGGGTTTCAGATAAGTTTGATGTATCATCTAAAACCAGAGAGCTCAGAGTCTCAACCCTGCTTGGTGTGGTTAGCTCTGGCAGCGCTGATGTCATGATTAGTCTAATCAGCATCTCTTTAGGCCATGAACTGAGGGTCACAAGACTGACCTCAAACACATCCTACCAATATTTTTGCAAGGAGCGATCTATAAATAAGCACTAGGGTGGGACCTTTCAATTAGACATTTCGTGAAGACAACGGGAACACTATGTTTGAGCTAAATATGGCAATGATTGCACTCAACTCTGCCTGCATTTCACCCTCAGACAACACACAATTGTTTTTAAGGGTTGCACAGCACTAAAATACTGCAGAGTATCTGAAGTCTATAAAATGCTACACTGCTATACTAAAATGCTATACAGATATGGGTGGAGCCTTCTGTCCATGTTTGTATGTATTTGTTCATGTTTTCTGAAAGCTTGAGGAAATCATGAAGACACCTGGGCCAGTAGTTTCAGCATATACTTCAGTAGTTTGTCATCGATTTCTCTCACTGGTAGTATTAGTGAAATGAATTCTCCCACAGGGTGTGATGTATTTAATGGATTTCCAGACTGCCACCTTCTACAAAGCTGCCTCCGCTTTTGCCTCTTTCTTAAAAGGTATATCACTATGACCTTGTCCTCCTTCACTATGTTTGTTGCTGTCAGACACATTTGATTCTGCCTTTTAGTTTATGTATTTCTGAACATCTATCCCAACATAAAGGATGTTTAGAAGTATGTGGGCAGTGACAGGTATATCATTTGAAATAGACATATTTATTTCCGTCCACCATAACTGACTCCTAATGAAGAACAAGTGTCAATTCAGGTCAAACAAATCCAGCAAAACTGAATAAATAATTCAGACTTCTGAATCAACCATAAAATAATAATGAAGCTCAGTCAAAACCTAACCTGGGGCAGCCATGACATCATTTATTTGTCTGAATACCACATATATGAAACTCCTCAAGACCACATTAGCTGATCTAAAACTGTCATCCATGCTTGAGTTATTCTCTCCCTTTACTAAAATGGCCAAGGTTGAGGAAGCCTGCCTCTACATTCAAGTCAACACATTTTTGAAGCCAAGTCAAACGTCAAATCTATATTTAAAGGCAGCAGAAAGCACTGAATGTACAGACACGCATTTGTGTTATAACAGAACAATAGAGCCAGGGGTGTAGAGACTTCATCAGTGTGCTGCAAGCTCAGCCATGTCTCAACACTCCCCTCAAGAGAGTGCACAGCAGAGTGGGCTGGAGTGTACCAAATGGCTCTCCAGCTGGTGATCCACGCTGAAAGGAAGTGAAATGCAGTGCAGTGACCCGAAACATTCTTCTCATTATTAATGTCATAATGTGTGTAGTTGGGATGGAATTCCTAGTGCTGCTATTGCTAATGTGATTTGATTTTTATGATTATTTTACTATATTGTTAATGATTAAAACAGGTATTTCTAATATTTTTATCCTCTTTTTCTTTTTTTTTAATTCATTACATGGTTTCCCTTTTGGGCTGCAAATAGAGTGGCAGTGAAACATGAATAGAGAATGATTAACTTGGTTCAGTCTATGTTTCATTTTATTGTAGTACTATGTGTTCCTTGTTAGGATCCTCGTGAGTTCTGACTTCCTTCTGGTGATGAAAACTGTGATGGGCTGGGCTTCCACTGAATAGCCAATCAGCTCCATGCAGCTGATGCAGAACGATGATGCTTGAATTTTTCATAGCTAGAGGAGTGTTTGCTTTTCAGCTCATCTTAGAATCCTCATTTGTTTTTATTGCAATGTAAACAGAGCTGTTAAGTCGCAAGAGACCCCGTAAATCTCTCAGCTGAGGTCTCTTAAAGCAGCTCTTTCAGAAAGTACCACCCAACTGGATGGAGCTGCTAAAGAGTCGGTCACTCTTCCCTTCATCCCCGACTCTTGCTTGCTTCTTCTTTGCCTCCACTGCTTTCTCTTTCTTTCTGCTTCATCACCCTTCACTCCTCAGTGTAATTAGCATTACCTCCTATGCAACCAGGCGTAATAAAGAAGAGGACTTTTTTAATTACCACCGGCACACACAGGCAGGAGCAGTGACTCCTGGGTGTGTTACAGTCACCACATTCACACACTAACACACAGATTTAATTTCCCATAGCACTCAGGTAAAAAGCCAGAGGTCACTGTGACTTTAGTTCTGTGCTGAAAAGTTTCATAATGCTGCAGTGCAGTGCCTGGGATAATCAAGGCTGAGTCTGCATGTAATTTAATCACAGCAGTGATTTCAGTGAAGTGAAAACACATCAGACAATGTGTAATCTTTTCCAGCGTGCCTGATCCACTGGCTGTGGTTAAGCTTGCCCTTGATTTATTTCAGAAGCAACAACAATAGTAGAAGAAATAAATCTGCCAAATGCATTTCATAAGGACAGTGTCACCTGGCACAGTCTAGACCATATCATCACTGTCATCAAAACAACGCTGTCGTTTGTTCCTAATGTTCTTATAACACTTTTTAAAGACAGAAGTTGCCCCTTTTATTCTGTGGACAATCTTCATGACAAATGGACAAAATCATTCCAAAACACTTGGAGTTTAATGTACATTTGAGTTAATGTTTTAACCGTTTGTCTTCTGTAAAATGATCATTTTGGAGAGACACTTGCGACAGTGACAAAATGGAGTACCCTTCCCCCGCAATCTTGTCATTGTTGTTGATTCTGTCTACAGCCCCCACGAGAACAGCCCCCATCTAGTTCTTCACGCTCACACAAGACCTCACTCAGTCACTAGGAGCTCCTGTTCAAGTTCCCATTTACTGCTAGACTAAAAAAGATCAGACTTAGGCAGTGACAAGCACTGGGCGGCTCGCCATCATTGGGCCAGTTACAATTATTACATAATCACCTCATCCAACACAAGGTGAATTGGGTGTGTTTTCATCAGTTCCACATTTTGATTCAAGTCACTGTCTTACACAAATAAAAAACAAAAGTTGGTGTTTATTGGTACTAGTACGGTAACATATTTAGAGGAGAGTGGTGGGTAAAGTGTGTTTATTTGAGAATCTTTTCGAGTGACAGACATTACAGGTAGCCAATCAGAATGGAATGTATTATGTATATCTTAAAACACAGTATCAGCCCGGTTCATTCTGAGCAATAGACAGGCCTTGGAAAAAGGAAATGTAGAAATTCATATTAGCTTTTTTGGTACATAAAGCCACACACATACACACACAGCCATTATGTGTTTTAAATTAGTATTCTCCCTGGTTTAATGGGAGAGGAGCTGAACTGTTCAAAGAACGCAGACTGAAATCCTTTCTCAGAGGCTAACCTCCTTCCTAGCAGCTTATTAGGCAGCGTGAGCAGCCTAATCAAGCCTACCATGATAGCGGGGAGGCTCACAGCAGCCAGGACTGTCAATCACTTAGCTCTGTGCCATTCTCAAGCTTTGTGGGAACTTGGCTATTGACCCATCTCCAGCCGACAGCAGGGACAAAGCAGCCAGTGCAGGGGCACAAAAGGGCTTCTTTAGGCCCAGACTCCTGCTAACAACCAGTCATTTACACCCCGAAGCAAGGACTGGCCTTGCTCCAAACAACAGTGGAACGGACTGAGTTCATTGATGACATCACACATCCTCTTGCCACATTACTGTGTCTGCATCTCAATGCCACCAGTGAAAACAACCCACACACAAAGCTGCTGTTTAAATGTGTTCATTGTGTGCCATCACAGTAAATGTTAGGCTGCCTTGAGAAACTCTTTACGCCTAAGACCAGTGTCAAACATGTGAACAGACCTTTTTCTTTATGTTATTACACCACTCACCACAAGCTGCTTTGGAATTGTGAGAACACCTTTAAGTGGAGTCTGAATACTATGAACACTGGCACATGCAAGCAATCTTGTTATTCAATTCAATTCAATTTTATTTATATAGCACTTTTTACAACCAGGTTGTTAGGCCTCGTTCACACGGACGTCTGGGCCATGTGTTTTTCTGGCGTTCGTGACGCCAGGTGAGCGCCTATTGAACGCCGCCCGTTTTTCTGCTGGCTACGGCTCTCCTGGCTACGGCTCTGTATCAGGAGGATTTTTAAAACAAGAATGTAAACGGTGAGTTTTAAGAAAGAATAGGGATCCATGTTTTCAATGCAGAACTATAAGCCAAGATGACACACATGTAACACTCTGGACAGAGTAATTACTGCCCCCACAGGTAAATACACCAAACTACAGATTGGGCAGGAGGCTGGCGTTAAACGGTGTCAGACTAACGGCAGTCGAATGCCTTGCTGACGTAGACCAAGCATCGCTACCCAACGCCACAAAAACGGCTATGGCGTTCAGAGCGCGTTCATTTCAAACGTCCGTGTGGATGAGGCCTTACAAAGCAGCTTTACAAAGCAAACAGGTCCGAGCCCCTAGTGAGTAAGACAAAGGCGACAGAGGCGAGGACAAACTCCCATAGTTGGAGGAAGAAACCTTGGGAGGAACCAAGAGACCAGTGAAAATATCCATACTCTGATTAAGTTCTCTGGCCTTGTGCCCTCCTCTCAACAAACCCACACAGTGAAAAAGGTCACGTACTTTTTTAGAAATCATTTTTGCATATTAGTGCTTGCCATCATAATGATCATTGTTTTGTGCCTATTAATCCACACAATCACTGGGAAACAGAAAAAAACAAATTTCTGAGGGGTTTCAAAAGAAGACCCAAAGAACATTTTAGAAAACACCACCATCATCAAATAAAGGTGCAATCAGTGATACAGAAAATGCACCAATCAGCCAAGATTAGACTTTTGTTCCAAACATGGAATTGGCCATTAAGATTTTAACTGGTCAAATTAATATTTTGATTGGGGACTTTTTTTATTATTTTTATCTGTGTTGTCATTTTACGACTTAAAGAATGTAAGGCAGGTAAATGCACTTGCATTGTATTTAAATACTGCTACCCTTGTACCGAAATGTGGTCGCATAATAATGCAACATGTAACATGATCACATGTTAGACGCCTCCTATTTTCAATGTAGCAGTATATTTGATCCATGTTATATAAATAGGTAACATTTGTAATACATAAAGCAGGCATAATTATTCATGTTGTCATGCTGGCTGTAAATGTGTTGTATGTTTTAATTAGCCCACACATGTACACTAGCACACTTTCATTTCATTAAAAAGTTGTCCCAAGAAATGTTGAAGCTAAGTAGCCTCTGTGCTTTTCCAACTGAGAATATGACAGCAAGTCCCATAATTGTGCTTGTTTATTATGAATCAAAATGATACTTGGTCAGTATTTCTGATAGCACCAATATTTTTTCAATATTTGGATGCTTGGGTCACAGTGGAATAAAGGAACAGATTGTTCCTCAAGTAATACTGTCAAAAAACAAAAATCTCCAAAATCTCAAATTTACAGAACAAGGGAAGGACATTTTTAACTTTTAAATTTAGTCAGTGTAAATATTAGTGGTGGGCCGTTATCGGCGTTAACATGCTGCGTTAACGTGAGACTCTTATCGGGCGATAAAAAAAATATTGCCGTTAATCTATTCACAAAGTTGGGTTGGCAGCTGGGTCTATACTACGCAAGCTATGGTGACTTTCACCTTGATATTTTTGCGCGGATGTATGCCTAGCCGAATTGCACTGTAGGCGGCGAGAATGCCTACTGTGAATCAGGGACGTCACTAGGACGGGAACACCTTTCCTCTCTCTTAAGGAAACAAGTAAAGTTCAGCAGTGAACAGTTATGGACACTCATAGTATTGTTCTGTTGAACTGAGTACAAAC
>JBBIGB010313820.1:0-10592 GCA_037577075.1 Alestopetersius hilgendorfi | reverse complement strand
CTCTCTCTCTCACACACACACACACACACACACACACACACACACACACACACACACACACACACACACTCTCTCTCACACAATCTTCACATTCTCATTAGAATAACCTGTTCTTTTTATATTCTGTAGACTTCCGACTTCCAGAGTATTTTTCTGCATGAAAATATGTATAAATTGTAAAAAAAAAAAATGCAGTATTTTTTATTTAGCAATGTGAAATAAGTCCAATAAACAAGAGCTTTGTGGTTACTGTACTTTTGTATATTTGGGTTTTATTTGTTTGGTCTAAATGAGAGTCAGTGAAGGCACCAGGAAAAGTAACATGTCACTAACAGTTACTGAGGAATTCCTCCCTCCCTTCTTTAAACAGAAGGACAGAGTACTTAATGGCCGCCTATGGCTCCAGGGTTTAGTAGAATAAAGGCTGGAGCTCGGGAGAAGATGTCTTTACTTCCGCGATTATTTCTGCACAACATTCCTTTACAGCAGCTCAGTTTTATCGGGGTGATCTCTCTGTGCTCCATCTTGGTGGAGGGAACGTTCTGGGACTCGGTTCATCAGTATCAGCCGAGAGCGAGACCTGACCCTGCGTCCATCCTGCAAGCCAACAATGAAATTGCAGTTCCATGCGGACAGTCGGTGGTTCTTGACCCTTTTCATCACCTGGTTACGAGGGTCCGCCCCGGGGATCGCTGTTACTTCACAGTCCTGGACCACGAACCCCTAGCTCAAAGATTTGGGATGCTCTCCCTCAAGAAGTTCCCTTGTTCTTTCCAGAAAGGTGAGGTGGAGTATTTGAATTTTGGCTCTCGGAATGGTGCCACGGACCACGTGCGGCTCCAGCTCAGGTACGACACTCCGACGGACACCGCTGTCGTCCCACTAACATTGCGAGTGGTCATGACCCCTAATGCCCAAAAGCTTGTGACACTAAACCGTCCCTTAGTAGTAGATAAACATTCTGGTTACAGTAATCCGATCACTTCTCAAGGGCTCGCGATCACGTTTGGTAACGGTGCCTCAGGATGTGCGCTAATGCCCCTTATCGGGATGGGAGGTTACCCCAAGTACGGCTCGATTCTGAATGATTTTCCAAGCCATCAACCAGTCGACTGTAAGGCTTTTCTGAACCTTGGTGTGCGCTACAGACTCAACGCCATTTCAGGGTCACCCAAAGTGGATTTTGTGCCTTTCATAGTCGAGAAGCTTGATGGACAGGGCAGGAAGCTACAGCAGGAGCGCTTTCAGCTTAAAGTAGTTATAGATGGGTCAGCAGTCAACACCCCCCCTAAACCAAGCTTCATCTCACTGATGATGATGGAGGTTAGTCAGTTTGTTATGATGGCCATTACCAATGACATGCTTGCAGCCGAGGACCTGGAATCCCACCCAGATGCTCTGATTTTTAACGTGGTCTCTGCTCCAGAACAAGGTATTATTATTAGCACAGACGACCCAAACCAGGCCGTCAGCTCTTTCTACCAGAGAGACTTGAGGGACCTGAAAATCGTGTTCAAACCTCCAGCAGAGGACTCTGACTTGGAGAGAATTCTCCATGCTGAGTTTGAGGTTGTTGATCAAGAAGGCTTGACCTCAGAACGGTTCTCTTTTATAATTGTGGTAAAACCTATGAACACATTGGCTCCAGTTGTAACTCTGAACACTGGACAGCTTCTATTTGAAGGCCAGTCTAGACCGTTATCAAGCCGTTTGAACCTCCGCATTAGTGATGAAGACAATCTTGCAAATGTCAGGATATCTGTCGTCCGTGGTTTGCAACATGGAAGCCTCACAGTTCTTGGTTCCCAGCGCAAATTCTTCACTCCGGATGGCTTGGACGCTGGGGTGGTTGTGTATGGGCATGATGGCAGCGAGACCTGCAGTGACAACATTGTTTTCCGAATGACAGATGGGAAGAACCAAGTCGAGTTCTTGTTTCCAGTTACGATAATCCCGCAAGATGACGAGCCACCAGTTGTGAATGTCAACACTGGGCTGGTTGTCATAAAGGGAGAGGTGAAACAAATTTCACCAGCAGTTCTTAGTGCAACAGACATGGACTCTGAAAACAGACGTCTGAAGTTCACCCTGGTTCCTCCATATTCCTCCCTGGGGCAAGTGCTTCTAAGGCAAACTCAAACTCCTACAGACTTTCCTTCATGGAGATTCAGTGAGACTGACCATGTGTTTGAGAGAGTAACTGTGGAGTGGTTCCTCAGTGACATTATCGAAAGAAAGCTCTTCTATCGTCTCACTGGAACCCCCTTGACATCCACAATAGTCGACCAGTTTACCTTCAGAGTGCAAGATGACAATGAACCCCCAAACCAATCAGGCGAGCACATCTTCTACATTAAGGTCCATCCTGTGGATGATTTGGCTCCAGAGCTGTTCCCTGGAACCACCCTACAGGTCACTGTTCAGGAATATGAAACTACTGTCCTCAACAGGAACATGCTGCACTTCACCGACCTCATGTCTGTGGACAAGGACCTTCAGTATGTTATCATTTACCCACCCTTTAACAGAGATCTGAGTAATCACACATTCCTGGGTCACTTTGTTCTGACAGATAACCCAAATACTACAATTACTGAATTTACACAAGCTCAAATCAACTATGGCAAAGTGGCCTACAAGCCGCCTAATCAGGAAATCGGCTGTACACCAAGAGAAATCCAGCTCTCCTTTAGAGTTAGAGATGCCGCTGGAAACCTGGCCAATGGCCGCTTCACCATCCTGCTCACGCCTGTGAACAATGAGCCTCCACAAATCCTGAACACTGGATTTAATGTGGTGAGTAGGAGTAACTACATCATTACCAAAGATGTGCTGGATGTAACAGACCAGGACACGATTTCTGAGAACATCACATTTACAGTAACCCAGGTACCCGGCAGTGGGGTGCTCAGATGCTCCGGAAAAGTTCTCACAGTCGGGCAGATTTTTAAGCTAGAAGATATAGGAGGAGGTCTGCTTGCTTATGTGCATGATGGAAGTGGGGAATCCCTTCAGGATCACTTTATGGTCGATGTCAGTGATGGCTTCCACAATGTGCCCATTACTGTCAAAATCAATGTGAGCCCAGTCAACCTTGTTATCCCAGCAGTTACTCTGTATTCTGGAGCGTTAGACATCAGTGTGAAGGTTGCGGAGAGCGGCACAGCAACGATTACATCTAACAAAGATGAAGGGAGCCAAACAGACACTGCTAGTCTTACAGTGGAATCAGCTCCCAGATTTGGTGTGATCAGGGCAAATGGGGTAGTGTCCACTGTATTTCCTCTGCTTAGCTTCATAGATGGCACAGTAACATACATGCATTCTGGTGGGGAGGTGGGACCCGCTGGGAAGAATGATTCTTTTAGTCTTCTAGTCTCCAGCAAATGGATTGTGAATGGCAGCATGATCCAAAAGATCAGGGTTTATGTTTCCATTCTTCCTGTGGACAACAATCCTCCAATCATCCACATCGGGGAGCAGTTCACTGTGGAGGAAGGAGGTAAAAATGTCATCAGAGTGGAAAACATTCAAGCTAGGGACTCGGATACAGTAAGTGATGACATTTTATGCACAATCCTGGTGCAGCCATCCTTTGGATTCATTGAAAATGAATCACCTGCCCCTGGTTACGAGAAGTCAAGAGCTGGAGTCGCAGTTACAGCGTTCGGTATAAAAAATGTTCGACTTGGACAAATTCATTATGTTCAGAGTGTCCACAGAGGAACCGAACCAGTCGAGGACAGGTTTACCTTCCAGTGCACAGATGGAACCAACCTGTCTGATCAGCAGATCTTCCCCGTTGTTATCAGTCCAGCGAATGATGAGGAACCTGCCGTGTTCTCTCGGGAGTTTGTGGTGAGGGAAGGAATGAGTTTGAAGATTGACGTTCCCATTCTGAATGCGCAAGATGTTGACGTTCCCAAAGACATTTTGGAATTTGAGATCGTTACTGGTCCAGCGCATGGTAAGGTTGTCCAGCATCTACCCACTAGTACAGAGACGATTGTTAAATTCACACTTCAGCAAATACAGACAGCTTCCACAATCATGTATGAGCACGATGGGTCAGAGACGACAAATGACACTTTCATGGTGAGACTGACGGATGGGAAGCATGTCGTTGAAAAGCAGATCCTGGTTTTGATTCTGCCTGTGGACGACGAGACACCGAGGTTGTCTGTGAACAATGGTCTGGAGATGGAGATCGGGGAGAGGAAATTCATCACAAACAGATTTCTGAAGGCCACAGACCTCGATTCGCTGGACTCAAATCTCACTTTTATCGTTAGGCAGGGTCCAGCTCAGGGCTTCTTGCAGCACTTCTGGAAATCCCAGAATAGAATTGTCAATTTGACCACTGGAATGAACTTCACGCAGGATGACCTCGATAAAGCACTCGTTCAGTATGTTCACACAGGGCAGGGAGGCATTCGAGACCTGATCAAATTTGATGTGACTGATGGCATTAACCCTCTAGTGGACAGATACTTCTACATCACAGTTGGAGCGCTGGATAAGGTGTTCCCAGTAGTGATAAACAAAGGTGTGGCTCTGCCTGAAGGAGGTTCAGTGATACTCACAACAGATATCCTCAGTACATCGGACCTGAACAGCCCTAACGAGCGCCTGCGCTTCACCATTACACGGCGTCCCTCACGGGGACGGCTCGAGTGCACAGACCATCCAGGCGTTTCCGTCTCTTCCTTCACCCAACTCCAGCTAGCTGGGAGTAAGATTCGCTACACCCACACCTCCCTAGAGGAGGCGCGACTGGACAGCTTTGAATTCCAGGTCACTGACGGTCGTAACATGGTGTTCCGTACGCTCCATGTCTCCATCACGGATGTGGACAATAAGCCCCCAGTGCTGAGTATTCATACGCTTGTCCTGGGGCAAGGTGAAGAGCGACTCATCACGCCATTTGAGCTTGATGTGGAGGATCAGGACACGCCCAGCCACCTTCTACATTTCAGCATCACACAAGGCCCCCTACACGGAAAAATCCTTTACAACAGGACGCACTGCATCACCACCTTCACCAAGGAGGACCTGAGCCAGAACCTCATCACCTACAAGCACGACGACACAAGTTACAGCGAGGACGCCATCACGTTCACAGTCACCGACGGAACCCACACAGGATTCTACATGTTCCCTGACACTGAACTTGAAACCGTGAAGCCTCAGGTTCTGAAGATCCAGATTCTTCTGGAAGAACAAGGGACTCCAAGAGTAGTGGTTAACCGTCCGGCCCTGTCTCTCACTGTGCTGGACGTTGGACAGCCGGGCTTCAGGGTCACCGGCAAGCACCTCAAAGCTGCTGAAAGGAGGCAAGGGACCGATGTTCTGAGTGTGGATCTGATATACAGGTTGATAGAACCTCCAAGATACGGGTTCATCAGGCATACTGTACTGAACAACACCAGGACCTTCACTCAAGGTAAGAACGACATGCCTGCTATTTAGACTTCAGCATTATAGCCGGAGTGGAAATGCAAATTTAACACAATTCATCTTTAACTGTAATGTCATGTAATCTCTTGAAATTCTCTTCCTTGCCTTTTATTCCCAACAAACGTCTCTTTGTAACTTCCTGTAGCTGATATCAATGAAATGAAGATCAGTTACGTCCTATTTGATGGCGTCAGTGCCACTGCTGACGAATTCTCCTTCACTGTGGAGAACAAGGGTAAGAACCAAGAAGTCCAGTTGTATGTCTTTGTCCATTTGTGTCAAATCCAAAAGCTGATTAAATGCAGGAAATGGGCCTGAGATCTCAGACCTTCAACATTACATGGACATTAATGGCCTTTTCATACATTTACTGTAGCAATCCTAGCCATGCGCACATCTGTTGACCACTTCTTCAGTGGATCTATGTGGCGTGAGTTTATCCTTTAGGAAAGCTTGCCTGTAGCATCTGTTAGTGTTTCCTGAAGGTTTTGGAATGTTTTCATTAACACTAACAGCTAACTGAGAGCTGCAGGTTCATTACGATGAAGCCAGCTGTGTTTGCAGGGAGTGTGTGTCTTTGTAATTGGGGTCTAACTGTGAACCCCAGACTGATTAGTTAAGCTAAGCCAAAGAGAAATGAACTGCTTCCTTATTCATTAAAACAGTGGTCGCCCACCCTCCTCCTGTCCTGCCCTGTTTAACATGCTGACCCTTGTTTAGAGGGCAAGCTTGCGGGTCCAGAGCCGTTCCTGCTCCGCTGGTGCTGTGTGTCCGTTGAGAGAAAGGTTTACCGTGTAGAAGAAGAAAGCAGGGTGCTGGAGGTGACTCTGAGACGGAGAGGGTCCCTGGAAGAAACCTCATTTATCAGTGAGTAGATTTCCATTCAGTCTACCGGACTGGTCCTAAACCGCAGGTCACGCAGAAGTGCTGCTAGCAATACAGTAGCATACAGTTCAAATCCAGGGTCACGCTGATTCTGAAGTGTGAGTCCCACACAGCTGTCTCTACAAGATTCAAGATTCAAGATACTTTATTTGTCACATGCAGTCATACAAGTACAACACACAGTGAAATGTATCCAAGTATATATTTATGTGTGTGTATGTGTGTGTGTGTGTGTGTGTGTGTGTGTGTGTGTGTGTGTCACACACAGCTGTCTCTACAGTAGATGGCACTGCTGAACATGGCCAGGACTTCGACAGCAGGGTGCAGCGGCAGGTCCAGTTTAACCCGGGTCAGGCCCGGGCCATGTGGCGACTGCGTGTCCTCGACGACCAGCGCTACGAGACATCAGAGACCTTCCAGATCGTCCTCTCTGAGCCGGTTCTGACGTTACTAGAGCAGCCGAGAACCGCAACTATAGAGATCATCGACCCCCAAGATGGTACACACACACACACGCACGCACGCACGCACGCACGCACGCACACACACACACACACACACACACACACACACACACACAAGCAAATATCAAACAAAACTTTCTTCATTTCTTTATGAAGGAAACATGTTTTTTTATAACACATTACTTCATTATTAATCATTAATTAATTCATGCTTTATTTTAATTTAATTTATTAACCCTCACACGTGAACACAACACACAACATACAATACAATACACAACACAACACAGCACACAACACACAACACAATACACAACACAACACAGCACAAAACACAACACAGCAACACACAACACACAACACAACACAGCACAGCACACAGCACACAGCACACAGCACAATACACAGCACAACACACAGCACACAACACACAACACAACACACAACACAACACAACACACAGCACACAACACAGCACACAGCACACAGCACACAACACACAACACACAACACACAACACAACACACAGCACACAGCACAATACACAACACAATACACAACGCACAGCACAACACACAACACACAGCACAATACACAGCACACAGTACATCACACAACACATAGCACAATACACAGCACAACACACAGCACACAGCACAATACACAGCACACAGTACATCACACAACACATAGCACAATACCCAGCACAACACACAGCACAACACACAACACAATACACAGCACACAGCACAATACACAGCACACAGTACATCACACAACACATAGCATAATACACAGCACAACACACAGCACAACACACAACACAACACACAGCACAATACACAGCACAACACAGCACAACACACAGCACAACACACAACACATAGCACAATACACAGCCCAACACACAGCACACAACACAACACACAGCACAATACACAGCACACAGTACATCACACAACACATAGCACAACGCACAGCACAACACAACACAAATACAACACAACACACAGCACAATACACAGCACAACACACAGCACAACACACAGCACAACACATAGCACAATACACAGCACAACACACAGCACAACGCACGAAACAACACAACACACAACACAACACAACACACAGCACAATACACAGCACAACACACAGCACAATGCACAGCACAACACACAGCACAATACACAACACAGCACAAAGCACACAACACAGCACACAACACACAACACGACACAACACAATACACAGCACACAACACACAGCACAACACACAACACAGTACACAGCACAACACACAACACAATACATAGCACAATACAAAACACAATACACAACACACAGCACACAACACAACACACAGCACAATACACAGCACAACACAAAACACAGCACACAACACAACACACAACACAACACACAACACAATACACAGCACAACACACAGCACAACGCACAGCACAACACACAGCACAATACACAACACAGCACAAAGCACACAACACAGCACACAACACAACACAGCACACAACACACAGCACACAACAACACAATACACAGCACAGCACACAACACACAGCACAACACACAACACAATACACAGCACAACACACAACACAATACACAACACACAGCACAAAACACAACACACAGCACAAAACACAACACACAACACAATGCACAGCACACAACACAATACACAGCACAATACACAGCACAACACAAAACACAACACACAACACACAACACAACACACAACACACAGCACACAACAATACACAGCACATCACACAACACACAACACAACACTTAACACAACACACATCACACAGCACACAACACAATACACAACACAACACACAACACACAGCACAATACACAACACAACACAACACACAACACATCACACAGCACACAACACACAACACAACACACATCACACAACACACAATACACAACACAATACATAACACAAAACACATCACACAGCACACAACACAATACACAACACAACACACATCACAACACACAGCACACAACACACAACACACAACACAACACACAGCACACAACACACATCGCACAACACAACACACAGCACACAACACAACACATAGCACACAGCACAATACACAGCACAACACACAACACACAGCACACAGCACACAACACAATACAATACACAGCACACAACACAACACACAGCACAAAACACAACACAAAGCACACCACACAGCACAAAGCACACAACACAGCACAACACAATATACAACACACAACACAACACACAAAACACAACACAACACACAACACAACACACAACACAACACACAGCACAACACACAACACAACACACAGCACAATACACAACACACCAAACATCACACAGCACACAACACAACACACAAAACACAGCACAAGACAGCACACAACACAACACACAGCACACAACACAACACACAACACAACACACAGCACACAACACACAACACAACACACAGCACAATACACAACACACCGCACAATACACAACACAGCACAGTGTGAACACTGAAGTTCTTTCTCTGCATTTAACCTTCACATGCTGTGCGTGTGCGTGTGTGTGCGTGTGTGTGTGTGTGCATGTGTATGTACGTGTATATATGTGTGTGTGTGTGTGTGTGTGTGTGTGTGTGTGTGTGTGTGTGTGTGTGTAGAGTGTACAGTGTTTTTTCCACAGTCTGAGCTGAAGGTGGAGGAGGATGTTGGTGAGCTGCTGATTCCAGTTCAGCGTCGAGGAGACACCAGTCAAGAGCTCATGGTCACCTGTTACACACAAGAAGGTATAAACACATACACACACACACATACACACAAACACACACACACATACACACACACACACACACACACACAGTACTTAAACAACCAGTGAGGAGAACATCTGGTAACATCTCCCACCGTGTTCAGACACTAGAGAGCGCTGTGCAGTGAGTCCCGAATGAACGAGTTCAGAGGGAGATGTGCTTCTGTAGTAAATGCTTGACTGTGTTCTGGGGGGCGTCTGTGTGGTTCTGAGTGATAATTTACTCCCTTTACTCTATTTAGTCTCTTTAATCTTTGTGCTGCTGTTGTTCAGGTAGTGCGAGAGGCTCCACCCCCGGCGCTCTCCTGTCCTTCTCCGACTACATCTCCCGTCCTGAGGGACGCGCCAGCGTCCTGCTGTTCCAGAGAGGAGAGACGGAGACAGTGTGCCGTGTCCTCATCATCGATGACTCTCTGTACGAAGGCCAGGAGAGTTTTAACGTAACGCTGGACCAGCCCATGGGGGGGCGAGTGGGGGCGGGGCATCTGAGCATTCGCATCGTCATTCTGCCTCACTCTGATGACGGTAAAAGGACCCTCTGCAGTGGCACACGGGGGTCCAGCTGTCCATAAAAACTCACACAGTCCTTTTTCCCCATTATACTGGATTTAGTTTATGGCATTTTATAATGCTGATCACCGGAGGCAGAGGAACAAAAATGGTCACTTTACGCCTCACTTGCGGTGGAACTACAGAACTACACAAAAGTCTTAGGAACACACACAGAACTAATCTGATACTGTTACACACACAGAACTAATCTGATACTGTTACACACACAGAACTAATCTTTGCTAAAATTTGCTAGCATTGAAAGTTATATTTAAGCTTTTTTGCCTTGTTAATTTTGTAAATAGTCTATATCCAACATTGTGTGTGTGTGTGTGTGTGTGTGTGTGTGTGTGTGTGTGTGTGTGTGTGTGTGTGTGTGTGTGTGTGTG
>JBBIGB010313819.1:0-21105 GCA_037577075.1 Alestopetersius hilgendorfi | reverse complement strand
CATCTAACTCCAGAACCCCTCTCTCTAAACTGGCACCGCCCTATCCTCTATAAACCCCAACAGAAAGTGCGCCAGTTGCCATGGTGACGCACATGTGTGGCACATCACCTTCCCCCCACACATCACGTACACCATGCACCCCAGTTAACCCCTAAACAGCCCGCCAAAACCCAACTTAACCCCTACAGTCCTTGGGGCTCTCCCGTGTTCGTCACAATATCCTGTTCTGTTTAGTTCGTTTGTCACGTGTCTTGGTTTAATCTGTTTTGTGTTTAGAGGCACATGAGTGAGTTTTCATCTGTTTGTGTTTAGGGTTAATGACTGGCTATATTTAAGTTCTATTTTGCGTTCATTCTGTGTCAGTCCATCGCCTCACTTCCCTTGTTTGCAACCTGCATCTCATTTCTCATGTTCATGTTCTAGTAATGGCCACTGAGCCAGGTTTGTTTTCCTGTTTTGTTTTGCTTTGAATAAAAACCACAGAAATGGATTCACGTTCTCAAGTCTGGTCCATACTCCGAGGTAGCTCACGATCAAGGGGGGCTAGCCCCCCCGACCATGACAGCTGTAGAGCATTTATGAGGTCCGACACTGATGTTAGACAAGAAAGTCTGGCTTGTGTTCCAGTTCATCTCAGAGGTGATTGATTGGGTTGAGGCAAGGGTTCTTCCACAACGAACTCAGCAATGTCTTTATGGACCGTCTTGGGTCCTAGCCCAAACCCTGAAAAACAGGTGTGTCCCCATACTTTTGTCTTTATAGTGTATGACAGTAGCTCTTGAATAGGATGAGAAAATATATTTTTTCCTTAGGACTCAAATGTTGAGTCCTAAGGATGGCAAGGCTAGGTTTTTTAAATTGTCTAAAATAACAAAGATTTTATTTTGCTTTCATGTTGCATTCATCCCTCTGCCACCTTTCAGCCCCATATGTCCTTTTTTGTGTTATATTCTTTATTTTTAAATAAAACATTTTTAAATAAAGCCAAACAATCGTTTCCTTATTAATTAATTGTTTTAAAGACTTGCAGAAGGGAAAAATACATAAGTCTGACTTACTTCTTTTCTTGAGCCTTGTTGAGAACGTGGGCGACTATTGCCTTTATAACCATGACTATGATGATCAGACCAATGACCCCTCCGAGCACGGACACGATGATGAGAGTCAGCGTATTGTCCACTTCCTTTACTGGTCACAGGAGAGAGGAAGACAAATGATCAAACAACAAATAGGTCACATGCAGTAGGAGATAAAAATACGGATAAACATGACACCTAAGCATAGATTTTCATCTGTATATCGAGTACAGCTCTAACCTGCGAGACAAAAGTAGGACCACCGCAGGAGAGGCGGGGGTGATATCCTGCTGTAAATTCTTTCATTAAGGAACATTTACCTTCAGGTGTTTTGGGTTAGTGCACTGATATAAAGATGCCTCTGTTTCAGTTTAGCTTTGTCTGTTCACCCTCAGATTTATGCTCATTTGGGTTCCTCTTATGTTTGTGTTTTGGTCATCGTGCCTCTTTGTTTTGTATCAAAAGAAAAGAAAAGAAATGGACCTCTGCATCTGCGCCTCCTCCTTCCTGAACGAGTGAAGCCAGCATGTGACAATGGCATTGCTTTATTTATACATAGCTTTCTATTTCCTGATTGTAACCAGAACTTCTGCACATGTTAAAGGTAATGAAGAATTATGGTAAAATTAATAATTTTGTCTAGGCTTTAAGAAGCAGTTTGACCAAACATATTATTATGACTAACATGTAATGGAAACCAGTCAATTTAACACCACAGACTTTATACTGTATATCTATTTACTTTCATTTATTTTTACCCTTATTACCATTTTTTATGTAAACAACCATCATTTTTATTTAAAATAAAGGTTTAGCAGTTTAAAATGGAGGACTCACACTTGTCCACAACAATAAGGGTGAAAACAGCACTATGGTTTCGAAACTTCTCTTTTGGGTTGCGAGCGAAGCAGGTATATTCGCCTTCATCCTCAAAGGTGACATTCCAAAGAAGGACAGAGATGTTACTGTCCTTACTGGAGCCCACAAAATCCAGTCGCTCGTGGTAGACCTTGAGGCCATGAGGTTCCACACCTTCGGCTGGAATCACCGCCTCACATAACTGAAGAGAAAATGTGCATCATGTAGTGTCCACTGGTTTGATATGAAAAAGGCATAGATTTACATTTGTGTTATGTGACATCAAGGCACACTATTTGGACAAAAGTATTTGGACACTAGACCATTACATCAACAGAAACTTCGATAAACTTGCATTTATATACATAGACTTTAACATGGAGTTGGTCCCCCTTTGCAGCTACAACAGCTTCCACTCTTCTTGGAAGGCTTTCCTTAAGAGTTTCTGTGGGAATTTGTGCCCATTTATGATGTCAGTCACTGATGTTGGACAAGAAGACCTGACTTAAGTGACCATGTATTCATGGACTTTGCTTTGTGTACTGGGGCACAATCATGCTGGAATAGAATAACTGTCCACAAAGTTGAAAACATGGGTTTGTCCAAAATATCTTGGTATGTTGAACCATCAAGATGGCCTTTTACTGGAAGTGAAGCCCAAACCCTGAAAAACCGATGTGTCCCAAAACCTCTGTCCATAAATATGTTATGTGATCAGCTTTAAAACAAACGTTATCAAGTACAACATGAAACATTAGAAGAAACACTGAACACCAAACCAAACTGTTTTTTAACTGTCCTAGCTAAAACAATTGCATCAGTGCCAGAACATTTAATAGCTTAATGTAATTTGTAAAATGAGGATGGGAATGGACTAACACAAACCATGTGAAAGTGATAAAGGTCTTACCTTAAGCATTGTCCCATTGTCATTGTACTGCCAATTGAAGTACAGGTTTTTGATGCCGATGCAGCTAGAGTAGGTACAGGGTAAGAGCACAGAGCTACCATTCATCACCTCGATAGAGGTAACCTTCCCCACTGACACCTCCAATGCTTGGGTATACCATATTCCTAGGGGGAGTATATAGCAATTAGTTTAGTACAACAAGTGCAGTGAGGTCAGTAATCTACGTAATAAATATGCATAAAAGGCCATTAAAGACATAAACTGCAACTTTGTTTTACTTTATAGATGCACTGAAAAACTCTCTGGAAGTAAAACATTGCACATCGGACATTAAAACATACCCTATATGAACAAAAGTATTGGGACGTCTGACCATTGCACCAACAGGGACTTTAATGACATTGCATTTTAATACATAGACTTTAATATGGAGTTGCCCCCACCCCTATATTGGCAAAATTATTCACACACCCTTCTAAATAATCACTTCCATGGCCACAAGTTTATAACTTCAAGCACCTAGGCATGCATACACTTCTACAAACATTTGTGAAAAAATGGGTTGCTCTCAGGAGCTCAGTGAATTCCAGCATGGTACCGTGATCAGATGGCACCTGTTCAAAAAAACTTTCCTAGCTACTAAATAATCCACAGTGAAATGTAGGGGTGTAATGGTACACAGATGTCACAGATGCCTCGGTTTTGGGGTTACGGTTCGGTACGGTTCACGATACAGCAAAGTTAAGCCACAAAAAGTTCTAAAGAATGAGGCTTGGTTTGTTTTCATTTATTTTAAATAAACAGCAGTGTATTAACCAGTAAACACACACTCTTGCTCATATTTTTATGTATGTGTAAGGCAGCAGAAGTATTAAGCCAGTAGGTGGCACTATTGCACCACACTACGACTCAGGTTCATGATTTACTTGCGGTTTTTAGTCCCTCTGTGATTCCTTATTACTTCAATCACATCTTCTCCATCGTACCGTGTATTCTCCGAAAGACATGTACCGAGCCGTGACCCATGTACCATTACAGCCCTAGTCAACTGTCATTACAACAAAGTGAAAGGAATGACAGCAACTCAGCCACGGAGTGTGGTCAGCGGATAATGAGGCACATTGTGTGTAGAGGTTGATGCCTTTCTGCAGAGTCAGTGACTACAGACCTCCAAACTTCATGTGACCTTCTCATCCAACATCAGTGTCTGACCTTACAAATGTGCTGCTGGAAGAATGGTCATAAATTCCCAAAAACACATTCCTAAACCTTTTGGAGAGCTTGCCCAGAAGAGCTGTTATAGCTGCAAAGGGTGGGCTAATGTCATATTAAACCCTAGGGATTAAGAATGGGATGTCAATTTAGCTCATGTGTGTGTAAAGGCAGGTGAGTGAATATTTTTGGTAATATAGTGTATAACCATTCACTCTGTAAAGCATTTATGTGGTCAGGCACTGATATTGGACAAGAAGGCCTGGCTCGCAATCTCTGTTCCAGTCTATCCCAAAGGTGTTGGTAGGGATGGGCGATATGGCTGAAAACTATGTCACGATATCAGTGTTTCATATTGGTCGATATTGATAATTATTGATATTTTTTATGACCCATTTAAAATAAGGACCAGGAGAAAAATATATTACATTTAAACATTTTTATTTTAAACCTTCCTCTGATCATAATTCCCTCAGTTATTAAGACAGAAATGTCAACGACCATGGAAAACTCAAATAATTCTAAAATGTTAACATAAGTCTAAAGTCACAATGAATACTTAACAATTACCTCTTAACATTTAAGGTGCAAAATGAAAGAAAATGTAAGAAATGCTTAATAAAGTGTAGTAAAATAGAGTCAAAACTGTGGCATTTTTGTTGTTTAGTTGCGCTTGTGTGCGACACCATCATTAAATTGCTGCTAGTCATATATTTCCATGTTTTTTAAATTCTTATAACTTTACTTCTACGCGACACAGGAAGTCCAGACAAGGCTCGGTCTGACATCTGAAGCTTTGTGATTCACAAAAAATGGCAGAACTTCCATTAAAGGAGTTGTTTTGCTGTGATATGACCATTTATGACAGCTGCGTTTCCAGCACGGATCCAAACTAGCAACCAAACTAGCTTCGGAACCTCTGTTTTCTTCCGACGAAGAATAAAAAATATCGAACGTTTTATCGAACATATTTTTTTTTATATCGATCATGTGTCTATTGTGATACATATCATTATCGTTTTATTGCCCAGCCCTAGGTGTTGGATGGTTTATCCCAAAAGGCCTTGCTTTGTGCTCTGGGACACAGTCATGCTGGAATAGAAAAGTTGTAAGCACGGCACTCTCCAATATGTCTTGGTATGCTAAAGCATTAAGATTGTCCTTTACTCTAAGTTAGGGGTGCAGCCCTATCCCGGAAAAACAGGTCTAGTGTTTTCTGTATGGTATAGTGCATAAAGTCGTAAAAGTTGCAAAAGTTGCAGAAGTTCCCCATAACTTAAATGTGACATTTTTCTGTAAACAATATTTGTGCATTACAACATGCAGAAGTGTGTTCTGTTGGAGACTGTGTGCTTAAATTTTCTAAGAAAAAACAAACAAAACATGCAATTTGATCAGGGGTGCCTGAATTTTTTCTCATGACTGTATGAGTATACAATATCATTTAAAAGTCTAAGGCAGCCATGAAAACTCTTTACCTCTCCAAAAGCCAGTGGATTATATCTGTCTAAATAAAGGCTTGCATCTCCAAGAATAAGTAACAGGCTGCATTTTCAAACATGAGAAAAATGAAAACAGCAGAGAAATGTCTGTGTTTACTTGTAAAACATTACTTAACATTGCAATTCATATTAAGAGCTATAAACATTAATACAGCAAAATGAACAGATTATTTTTAAATAAAAACTCTAGTTAATGCAATGCAGTTGAAATAAGTCCAAATCCTGAAAAACAAGTGTGTCCCAATAGTTTTGTCTGTAAACTTTAACACAATAAATAATGATTTTTTGGCTTATTGAAAAACATACATAAATTGACAAAAAAAAAATGTTCTTATTTAGAAATATAAACATTTTTTCCAGAATGATTAAAACATGTCAGAATCACACGACAGTCAGCATGATTGATATAAGGGTTTCAACTAAGCAAACCTCATAGGCCTTGAGAGGGCCACTGGGCAAGGATCATTAGTTTACAGTGGTAACACTTGCTGTCATTACACAGCGTTGTATCGTCTCCTATTTTAACAGGTGTGCAGTTAAATGACTGCCATTCATACAAGAGCTTCATGCCAGTGCAGCGTGCATATGCCAGTGTCACAAAGACGTGTGGACAGGCTTCTTCTGTAAACTGGCAAGCAAACACCAGCTACAGATACGCAACAATGTCACAGGAGAACATGAGCAAGACTGCATGACAAAGAGGACAAGTAAACAGAAAGCTTCTTTACAACAAGCATGGGGCGTGTAATTAGACTATTTGGGGAAGAGACATAGAGTAACAGTGAAAGTGAGGGAGAGGACAAGTCAAGGAGGGGAGGGCAAGTCGTTTTTTTCACACTCTGGTATTCTCAGCATGCGGTTTAGCGTCAGGCCTAAGAGGTCTGTGCTCAGCGGCTATTTTTAAACCCCTGCCGCACTGTCTCAATATTTCATTCCTTGGAAAGATGCTATTTTGTGGTGTGTGTGTGTGTGTGTGGGGGGGGTGTTTGGCATGGAGTCAAGAGAGTGCTGGTAAACAGAGCTGAGTCAGTTAATGAAATGAATAAAGACCATATGAACTCAGGCTTTTAGCTAATTTCACTACATGGATAAACGCAGCATAACATAACCACAGTATCAAGCACACTTCTGTTCTGCAGAAATCACGACCACGGTGTGGAGGATTCATTACAAAACAACCAAAAGGCTTTACAACAGGGCTATATAGACCTATATTGTATATAGGGCTATGTAAATTGTAATAAGTCATATATTTTCATTTTCTTATGATCTATCCAAACGTTTTCTCAAATAATGAAATTATAATAATATTATTATTATTATAATAATAATAATAAAAAAATTCTTTCTTTTTACAATAACAATATTAGTATTGTTATTATTATTATTATTATTATTATTATTATTATTATTAGTAGTAGTAGTAGTAGTAGTAGTAGTAATAGTGGTAGTAGTAGTAGTAGTAGTAGTAGTAGTAGTAGTGCTACTTGTAATCTGATGATCTTTTCCAGTTCCCAGACTGCTTGTGAGTGTCAGTGACAAGTGTTGCAGCTGAGCAGAGTAAGTTTAGTTGGTCCTTTTACAAAAAAGCTATTTATTTTTTATTAGATTCTATTTAGACTTACATTATACTTATTGTTTTTATTATTGTATTGTATCTTACTCTTTTATTTTACATTAATCTGGTGTCTTGTGTCTCTCTGTGCCTGTGTGTTGTGGCAGTCACCACATAAGCAATTTCCTCCGGGATAAAAAAAGTTTTCAAATTCTGAAAAGCATGTGTAGCTGCGTTCACGGGTTCATTATCTTTAATTAAACCACAACAAATAATGATACACATCTTTTATTTATAACTGTCTTGAGATGTACTGTCTTGAAGTCTGTTTATGAGTCTGCTGTGTCTTTTGCTCCATAAGACTGATCTGTTGCTTTGGATCAAACAATCAAAAATCTGGATACATGCACATATTGACAAGCATTTTGATGTTGGAATCATAACAACATTTCAAAAAGCAGGAAAAACAGTGCCAGCTGTTCCTCTGTTCCTTTCATCTTTTGCATGTTCTGACTGAGCTACAGAGGAGCGGTTTGCTGAGAATATATTAAGACATCATTTGTGGTCAGTGGAATTGGGCGGAGCGACGTCCTAAACATATGCGCCTGAAAATGCGTGGGAAACAAACAGATTAGATCTGCGGAGTCCCTTGCTGCCTTTAAGCATTGTCTGAAGGCTCATCTCTTCAAGGAGCACCTTGATGACTAACTAGGCCTCTTGTTATTGCTTAGAATTTATTTCCCCCCATATTTTATAAGAAAAAAAACATACAAACAAACTAAAGAAAACCTTTGGGCATTTTCCCTCTTAATGCCACTTTTTCCTTACTTATGATTTAACCTCTTTTTTTATTTACCAGGATCTGTTAACATGTGTAACTTGACTGAATAACAGACATTGATTTAAGTCAGGCTTTTCAGGTTGAAGAACAGACACAGACTACTTAGGCACTGATGTACGTCGCTCTGAATTAGAGCGTCTGCTAACTGCCATAAATGTAAAAATGTGTGTAGCTGCTAAAGAGATTAAAACAGATTGTGCCATGTATAGTTTAGGATGGCTGAAAACAGGTGAAGCAAAACATATGTTTACGGGTCAATAATTATTTATAAACCACAACAAATAGTGACACATCTTTCTTTTCATTATTGATCCTTTATAAGTTTATAAGCTGCTGTCTCGCTTTGTGCCTGTGTACCGGCAGAGTGAGACTATGTGACAAAGCAGAAACTCTCTCTCTCCCCTGTACACCGTAAAGGCAACTTGTTCTCGATCTCCATACATTACCGTGGTGACTTGACCTTCTGCAATCACATTAAATAATAATAATCAAGCTGTGAGGCAGCTTTACACATGAGGCGATGTTTAAACAACCCTTGGAAATGTAAAACTTGAAGCATTTCAGGTAAATAAATTTTATGGAGTGTTTTACCTATGATAACTTTGTTACAAAGAGTTTCTTAAATCTAGAAAATCTTGAAATTGAGAAATACCAATAAAATTATGTATAGTCCAGAGCTGATTGTCTGTTTTTAAGTGTGGCTTGTTCATAACTGTCAGGCATACAGGTGATGTGAGGCGCAAAGGCCACCGGAAACGAGCATGTGGCATGATATTTAAGCCCAGGTATGGGTAGGTAGCCAACACCCAGTCTTCATCTCTAACTATGCCGTGTCTCAGATCTTTGTACCATGAGCACTCCAGTGACTTTATACCTTGTGTGTGAGTGAGAACGCAGATTCCAGTGGGAATCCTTTCTCTCTCGTAAGTGTTCTTAGAGCAACGCTGCATGGTCTACCAACTGTCTTATGCTACTCTGTGTTCTTCCACCCGCTACACGGGTGTAGCAGCTGTTCTCTTTCATCCTGACAATAACGTTATAAATTAGAGAATAAAACATTTTTTTTAAATGGAGAAACAATTCTTATAAATGTTTGACATGCATAAAATAATCAATATTCAAGCATTAATAAAAAACTGTTAATACTGAATACTAATAGAGGAAACTGATCTTAGTGTTTAAACATTTAGTACACATCTAAACACGAATGTTAGTGTCCTACTAAGAATCTCTTCAACCAATTAAAATGTATATTTAGAAGAATTTTGTTCAAACTATTTTATGCAAAAATAATTCCTAGGCAGAAATATACTATGTTATATACTCTCTGAAGGGTGTCGCTGCCCTATTCAGTGATTCGTCTTCATTTAAAGTCTCAAAATAATATAGCATTTCTCAAAATAATATAGCATTTCTCAAAATTGTAGCCATTTGCTGCATTTATGCATTTAGAACTGCATCTCTGGACCTTATAGGTTCTGTTTCACACATTCAGCCTGATTTGTCCACTGACATTAGGCACAGATGATTCTTAAGAGGTAGAGATCCAGGCTCTAACCCCCAGCATCAGCTCCAAGGTCGTTGACTTGCCTCCTTTCTGGCTATTGATTCCATTAGGCTCTCTACCAGAGATGGATGGCTGACCATTATAGTGCACTTATTCATCAATGAGAGCACTCCAGACTGGAGAGAGTCATCACCTGTGCATGCACAGGTTTATGTACTCTATCAGTCAAAAGTTTGGACACACCTTCCTATTCAATGATTTCCTTTGTTTTTATTATTTGTTACATTGCAGATTAATATTGAAAACATCACCTATTGCTCTGATGACAGCTTTTGCACACTTTTGGCATTTTTTCAATCAGATTCATAATTAATCGACCTGGGATGGTATTTAATTAACAGGTGTTCTTCATCAAAGGTTAATTAGTGGAATTTCTTGCTTTCTTAATGTGTTTGGGATTATCAGTCGTGATGGTCGTGATCCTGTTCCACTATGGTTCTACTCCACAAGTAAAAAAAAACATCAGTCCATCATTACCTTACTACAAAACATATTCTGTTTCGTTTAAAACTTTTTTTTTTTGTTTATTGTATGATTCCTTCATTATTTTGTTTGTTTTTATTATTTTCTACATTGTAGATAAATATTTAAAACAAAGAAAAAAACATTAAATGAGCAGGTGCGTATAAGCTTTTGACTGGGAGTATGCATATATGCATGCACACAAATGTATCATCCTTTCCATACAGTCTTAAAAGGAAACTCTTAAAATAGAGCCATTATGTGGTGCCTTAGTTAGAACTGAGGTATTCAAATCATCCAGGAGTCAATTGTGATGACAAAGAGGTCAACCATTTAAATTAACTGTTTATTTAACTTCCGGGAATATAGATTTTAGGTACAGTGTTTAGAGGTCCTAAAATATCAGATTCAGTCTAATTCAGTTGGATGCCTTTTTGTTCACTCAGCACCTTAAAGTGGTTTTTCAGCAATTTAAGCTCAGACTTATAATAACGAAAAACAAGAACAAAAGATGTAAGCAAATTCAAAACAGTCCCTGGATGTTTTAATTCTCCCCATATCCCAGAAGCTGCCATTATCATTATCAAAATATTTACTCAGTGGATTTAGCTTCTCTGGCTGCTCTCAGGCAGGGGTGTTATTAAGCCTGTCCATCTAAAGACACACACTCAAATGTCATGGACTGTGCCAAGGACAACGTCCGAAAAATTATCATGAGAAGTCCATTTTGTGAGGGGTGGGGTGTGGGATTGTTTTGTCTCCTGTGGAATGAATCTGGAGAGAAAGAGAGCAGGTTTTGCTTAGTGGTTTGAGCTGTCCTATCAGTCAGTCATATCAGTCAGTCAGTCATTTCTGGATAGTGTCCAGAAATCCACCTCTAGTTTAGAATTCGCCCAGGATCTTAAACATAGTAATAATGTGACTTTGTGATACATGGCAAGTAAAGCTTGTCAATTCCAAGGCTTGTAATTTGTTTTTCACTCCTAGGGTTTTTATTCAGTAGAATTGCATTCTTGCCATGAATGACTTAGTTAAACAGTTATGAGAAGGAAAAAACTGAAGTGGACCCTTAAGATCTGCCTCATGCTGTCCTTATCTCTGCCTGATGTATCTTCGTGTCATCTTTCCTATGTGTTATTGTTTAAGTTCCTCGTCACTTCTGTAGTCCGGTATCCCTCCTGCCGCAGATAGTCCTGTCTGGTGTAGCTTCTGTATTTTAGTGTGCCTTTGTCGGGTCTTGCATCATTTACCTCATGTATTGTCCATAGTTATGCTCCCCTTGTTTTTATTTAGTGTAATTATTATGAAGGTACACAAGTGGCTCATCTTTGTGACAGAAGAGAAGCTGTAAAAATGGATCTAGTGACTTTATTGGAGGATCAGCTGATTGCTAGGTAATTATCCTCAAGAAGGTGAAGAAGATCAGCTCCCTCATTACAGCCAACAAGCAGGCAAAAAACACAACCTGCTGACTCTCCACCAGCCTCCGAGCCCCCTGACCCTCCAATGGTTGCCCAAAGCTCACACAAACATTTTACCTCCTTTGCCTCATGTATCTTTGTGACAAGGTCAAATACCCTGTACCACTCCTTTGTTATATGGACATTTTTCTGCATAATAGATGCAGCACCTACTACGAATGCATTCAAATTGTAAATATTAGTTTATTCTTTTCTATTGTTTTCTTAATTTTTACTGCTCTTAACTTTGTTTTGTCCACTTAGGAATGTGGTGACACATGGCTGTAGCAAGTGAAGCTTCTTAATTCCTAGACTTATAATTTGGCTTTTAATCTTAAGGTTTATTATTCAGTAATATTGTATTCTTGCCATACATGATCTGGTATCCTGCCTAATACTGTGTATATAGTCCTACCAATACACCACACTACAATACTCACTACAACAGCTTTGAGCTGGTTATGGATGGTTAGTGTAAAACCCCAAATCAGAAAAGGGTGGGATGGCGTAGAACATGCACATTTAATAAATGTATTTATTCTGAAATCTACTTAGGGTTTCTTTTTCATTGCAGACCCATTTTATTTCATGTTTATTTTCATGTTCATATCTGTTCAATTGAATTACATTTTTTCATATACATCCATTTCTACATTTCAGGCCTGCAACACATTCCCAAACAACGTTCTAAGGTGATGTCAACAGATGATTTGGTACAAAAACATTGTAGTAAAGTCTGAATCTTTGAGGAACAAAGAAAAGAAGAGAATAACCAGTTGCATGGTACAAATATTGTTTTAAAAATAATGGTCCTTAGAGAAAGATTGGAAGGGAAGCACACATTTCTTCCTTCACAGTGCGCAATAGATTATTCAAAGTGAAAGTGACCATTCTGTCATACGTGAACATACCACAGCAGACAGTGTAAAGAGCATGAAATTCTTCCTCTGCATTTAACCCATTGACCATTGGGCAGGTACACAGCGCCCGGGGAGCAGTGTGTGGGGATGGCACCTTACTCAAGGGTTCCTCAGGTACTTAGCAGTCTTGGCAATTGAACCCATGACTTCCTGATCGCAGGGCGAATGCCGCTATCAGAAATTATGTACTCCGATTCCCACATTTGGGGAATTCGCAGGGGTCAGCACAACCAGGGTACAATGGCTGAGCCTCGCCCTGGGTGTACCACCTTCTTGATTATGGCATCTCCCCTGCCAGGTAAGTAGGAATCTAAACTGAATCTAAACTGAATATCGAGAAACCTCTTCCACCAATAGCTGATTGAACTATATGGGCAAGGGATGTCTTTGGCAAACATTTGTCAAGCGTTACAATGCAGAGCAACCTTCGCAAAAGCCATTTCAAACTTTACTGTGCAAAAAAGAAGCTTTATGATAAGCATGTCCAGAACGGGTGTCCACATTACAAAAGCATGGGTGTGGACGAAGAAGGTATTGGTACTTGACTGGCCTGCCTGCAGTCCTAACCTGTCCCTGGTAGAGAATGTTTGGAGACTTTTGAACAGAAGAATGTAACGATGACTTCATTATTGCACTTTTTCAAAACTTGGCTTGTCTTGGATTCATGATTTTGAGAAAATTTAAGAATAACTGCATTTTTGATTTGCATTTCCATACCATTTCAACATTTTTCTAATTTGGGTTTGTGAATATAACCATCCAACCGTTCTTCTACAAACTTTGAAACAATATTTATGTTCTAAAAGTTTGCTCTGAAGTCCCTTAACTCAGCAGTAATGTCTGTTGTAGACATAACAGGAGCTTTAGTAAGGGGCTATGTAGAATACTATGCTTTGAGGGTGTCGGAGCATCTCAGGAGACAACACAGGTGGCTATGGTGTGTGCACTCATGTGTGCATACTGCATTTCCCAATGGTGCGGTGAAGGCTAATCTGCAAGCACTTATAATTAAAGGCCAGCCTCCTTCCAAAACCCAATTACCTCAACACACTCCACCGTTCCATGTAGCTCCAGTGAACAAAAGCATGTTCACTTCCATTGTACTTCATTGAATAACACAACTCAATTATAAAATGACTGGTTTTCATTATTAAATTACTGCAGCATTTTAATTAAACTCAAACCTCAACTTGCGAGTATCCAAATCCTCCCCCCTGCCACCCTTGTTGAGCAATAAATTCTTAACAGTCCATGTTATTTATTGCCTTTGTCAGGCAGCAGTTGACCTAACTGCCCTTGGGGTGCTATTCCATTTATGAAGAGGAGCAGGACTCTATGGCTATTCACTGTGCACACAGGGTACAGTTCCACATGTCTCAGTTTACAGCCCAAACACAGCATACCCTGGCAGAGGTAAGGTCCTAACTCACTGTAGCCCTCACTTCTGTGTTGTAATCTTTGTGAAGGAGAAATCTGATTTAAATGGCCTTTATTTAATTATGTAGTTCTGCAGTTTCTTACGTAGGAAACCGTCTTAATGTCCATATCAGAATGACAGTCTTTGACTAACTGGTAAAATGCATAGAAGTAACTGATAACAAAATAGCTCTTTTGCTCCAATAAAAAAGGAAACAATTGTCACAGAGCTGCTCCCAAAAATGGCAACTCCATAAGCATTTGCCCTTTTTATTATGAGATTGGGAGTTTGATCCCCAGTACTGCCACAGCTATCTGTGACTGGAAGTCCAGGGCAGTACAACTGGCATTGCTCTCTTTGGGTGCATATCTGGGAATCTGTACAGTTTACACAGACTGTAATTCTAAACCTAGGACTGTAGGAGGGACAGTGGCAAATCTAGTACAGACTAAGCCTGAGTAAGACAGAACAGAGAGACATGCCTGTGCAGCACATTCCCTTGTGGGACAATGCTGTTCTTCTGTCTGGACTGTACGGAGAGAGAGGGAAGGTCATACTGCATGACCATGTGAATGAAACTTGTATGGATGTAGTGCATGCATAAAAAACTGAATGATCTCAAATAGGGGATGTGTTCTGTGTATAGAAACTAACAGAGCTCATCCAGTAATAGGGAGACTAAGACAGAGAGATAAACAGATGCAGACAAAATATATATATTATTGACTGGAGTGCAGTGATTATGTGAACTCTTAAATGGTGCTTTATGCAGATCAAATTGACGGTTATTGGTTATTTTTAATAAGCACTGAAAGGTTCTTGAGAGCGCATGTTTTTGTATTTTGCTATATGTCCAAATGTATACTCCTGTAATAGGGTGTTTAAGCCTCTTTAAGGTTAACATTGACTACAGGTGTATAAAGCATTAGATTTATCAAGTTGCAATCTAGTGGAAAAACTGTCACACCATGACCCAGAACAGGGTACATGCGAAGTGAGGCACTTCTAGTTTAATCACCAGCACTAGTTTCTGTTAGCAAGGCAACTCAAAATGCTCCAGGCATTTTCCAAAACAACACCCCTCCAAAGCATGCCCAAGAATTGCATCTTTGAACAGCTGTTTAACAATCTGATTTTTTTTTCTTAAAACATGACTGATTTATGTTTATTAATACCTTAATGATGTTAATAATGCAGGCGGCCAGGTACCTGTACGTATTGGAGATTGAAACAATTTAAATGATAAAAAGGCTATTCAATTTAGTATGTCTCAGGAGGACATGAGATTTGTATTTTGCAAGAATGGGCATGAACATGGAAAACTACTGGGACCAGGAAAACATATGGAATCTTTGCATGCATAGGATGTCAATCATCCATTAGGTGGTCACGTGCATGATGTAGAAAAAAATAAAAACGTTACCACTCATAACAGGGCAGTGGTGTAAAGTATTTTAGTAAATGGACTTCGTTACTGTACTAAAGTATTTTTTGGCTACTTTGTACATGTACTAAGTATCAAAAATATAAGCAACTTTTACTCTCTACTCAACGACATTTTTGATTGAATATATGATACTCTTTACTCCACTACATCTGAACGGACACTTACCGTTACTCATTACATCGTGATTGTGCGCGACAAGTCGGCATCTTTATCTGCCATAGCTAATTTCTTGGGCGGAAGAGGCTATATTGCCATCTGCAGGGTGCTGAAGGTACTGGATGCTATTTACCTATATGTGCTATTTTGAAATATTGAGGTGTTCAATTTCATTTCTATATTAGGAAATAAAACCTCATAAATAAACAATTTCTTGTTTTTCCTATTTCTTAGTGTTCTTTGAGCTTACATTCAGTACGAGTAAAAAGTACGAGTAAAAATCGGATTACTTTAAGACTTTTACTCAAGTCTTATTGGAATTGGTGACTTGTAACTTGTCATTTTTACAGTAAGGTATCTGTACTTTTGTGGTTTTCAGGTACTCTTTACACCTCTGAAATAGGGGAATATTAATTACCTGATATCTGACCTTGTATGTATTGGAAAACACTGGGGAAAGTGGCGTCATTGGAACAAAACTGGAGATTTGAATATTAAATTATTACTCTTATTGGCAGAGAGCTTAAGGGTGCGTGTACTTTGAAAAAGGGAAGTTGTACCTAAATGTCTATTTAACCTGTATGAGGTGCAAAAGGTGCAAAAGGAGAGCATCTGATCACTGAAGCTGCCTTAATAAACAACGTTACCTCAACTTTCCGTGTTCGTTGTTTTTTTTAACTTAGAAAAAATGTTAAGCTTAAGTTCCTTTTCCAGTTTTCTCCATGATCTGTGCTGCATCCGAATGCCTCAAATGTGTGTGTTCATTTTGAACAAACTGCAAACTTCAGTTAAAAATCAATTAAACAATATTATCTTGTCAGCAATGTCACCCCATATTGTGTACATTAACTGAACAAAAGTATTGGGACACACCTCTTAATTATTGTTTCAAATATATCCATTGCTACAGGTGTCTAAAATCAAGCATTCCAAGACATTTTGTACAACATGGTTCCAACTTTGTGGACAGAGTTGGGGAAGGAACCTTTTCTATTCCAGCATGACTGTGTCTCAGAAAGGTCTATAAAGACAGTCTTGGAGTTTCAGTGTGGAAAAACTTGACTGGCCACACAGAACCCTGATTTTATCCCCACTTAACACATTTGGGATGAACTGGAATGGCGATTGTGAGTTAGGCCTTCTCGTCAAACATCAGTGCCTGACCTCATAAATGCTCTACAAAATAAATGAGCACAAATTCCCACAGAAACTCAAAAATCTGGTGGAAAGCCTTCCAGTAAGAGTGGAAGCTGTTATAGCTGCAAAGAAGGGACTAACTCCATATTAAAGTTTATGTATTTGAAAGCAATGTCATTAAAATCATTGTTGGTGTAATGGTCAGGCATCCCAATACTTGTCCATATAGTGTATGTTCCCAAGTCAAAGGGAGTGGGGCAAGTGGACATTTTAATTGAATGCCTTTATCTCTGTGTATGCCAGTCTGACTCATTTTTAATACTCAAACTCCTCCTCACTCATTTACAGACATGCTTTCTCTGTCCATGCTCACTCCCCTTCCATTATACCTACTGTCTCACAGGCTCTCCTACCTTCTCTGCAATGTAAACTCCATTGTGCTGATCTCAGCATTGCTTTGACTCTTAGCAGTGCTGGGCTATTGCTTACAGTAATGTATTTGCTGTCCCACGCTCAATGCACAGACCACACTCCACTCATGCTGCAGTGGTTTGTGCTGACTGTGTTCATCTCTTGGCTCTGTTAGTTGACTTTTCTCCTTAACAATTCATGATTTGCCTTGTACTGCATGTGGAGTTTTAGTGTTCTGGGAATCATTATTGATTAAGCTACATTAAAACCAGTTGCACTAATAGTCCTGCAATAAAGGTTTTATTTGAAACACTCTACCCATTTATTTAAAGTAATTAATCCTGACATTAATTCATAACCTTTATATTTGTAACTTTTCAGTAGGGGATTCTCACTCCTTCCCCTTTTACCCTTCTTTGCTCCCTAGCAGCTCAACGCAGAGTCATTTACACTCAGGGGGCAAACCATATTAATCTCGTAATAAAGTTAAGCGGTTAACAAAGTAACTGGGAAAATGTTTTAGAAAGAGGCCGTTACAGTTATCAAAGACTCTGGTAGTTAACTAATGACTTCAGAGGATGTTTTAGGGTAACTGTGTAGTGATACAGCCCTCTAAGCAAGGAACTGGAAAAGCCTCAAACACAAGTCAAGAGTTCCAAGCCACGAAAAAAAAAAAAATACAGTTCAGAGCCAGATATGCTACTAACATGATCGTTCATCTAAACCCCTCCCCACCAATACCCTGGAGAAAGTGACTAATTAAAGAACACCATCATTCACTGTCTCGTCTCTTCACGACCCTCACATTGTCTTCCCTTATATACTTTAATCAGGTCATGAATTTACATTCATCTACCATATCTCATTATCTCTGTCATGAGCTACACAATCCCATGGTAATAACTAGGCTTACTTTTGAGGTGGGTAGAACTGAATAGTTATATGGGGCATCCTTGAGAGGTGTTAGTTGAGAGTATTGAAGACTGGCTTGGTAAACAGAACATGATTCCTATAAAGATGAATGCTGACACAGTTATTCTAGTGATCTGTTTTGGTATGACTACATCATTGCCAAGTCAAATGAATGTCATATTGACCCGTGGTCACTACTGTTTCAGCATGCGTATGGTGTGTGTTTGTGTGTGTAAGTGTGTATGCATGTGTGTGATGAAACAGTGAACAATCTGTATTATATTACAGTAGCCAGATCAAAGAGAGGTGTATACAAGCTAAGTGTATACTATTTTGCAAGATGACCAGTTTGACTCTTAAATTGCAGAACTCTTAAACTGATGAGTTAAATGTGTTGCACTGGGGAGAACACAAACTGCCAACCTGTATTAGATTGTTTCAGTTCAGTTCCAGCATGAAGACTATGTGACACTAAGCTCATTCACAGAGGCAGAATGCCAACACAAGAGGCATGACTCTTTCTAAGCTGTAATCAGTCTGGGGTGTGAGAGTGACACTAGAGGTGAAACAGCCCCGTGACACTTTGCACATAATGCATTCGTTGCCCACATATGTGCCTTCTGATTATAAATAGTGACCAATGATTCTTCTCTTCTCTTCTCTTCTCTTCTCTTCTCTTCTCTTCTCTTCTCTTCTCACGTTGTTAAGAAACTCATGAACTTGTCTCACCCTCTCAATCTTCTTCTTCTTGTTTATTATTATTGTTTATTAATATTAATATTATAACACTCCATAAATATTATTATTCATTTTAAAACACAAAAAAATATATATAATATAATTTACGCTGCAGCAATGTGCAGTATAAAAAATAATTAAAATGATTTGAAACAGAAAAAAGCACTTTAAACAATATTGAAAATGTTGCTTTTACAAAAATTAATTATTAATAATGTAGAAACAGAAATCATTTTAAAATTGTGCATCTCCATTATTGTCATTTTTTTTCTATACAGAACTTGAAATGACAGCCATCCTTTAATCCTTTGGATGTCCTTCAGAAAGTTCAAACTCAAGTCCATATGGTCCTGTTAGCAGCAGTGCTGTTCTTGCAGGTAGACTAAGTGTGATTCTTCCCCTGGCCCATATGATGTGTCTAAGCATATCACCATATATCATTCTTTCGTGTGTCCACAGGGACCTCCATCAGAGCATGTGTATTAACCCTTTGGCTCCAAGCCATGAAAGGGAAAAAAGGATGTCCTACTTTAACTGCTTCCAGTTCACCTTGACAAGAAGTGGAAGGTGGGACAGCTATGTGCATGTGTGTATGTGTGTGTACGTGTATATGTATGTGTATGTGTATTGAAGGAATGAGGGAATGTTCAAGGGCCCCCTGCTAAGAAAGCACCAATTACAACAAACAGTACAGAGCTGAGGATTTACACCAGTCTGGGATGAATCACTGCAGTGCTTTGCTGATGCTGAGACTGTTTATTCCAGAATGTGTATATATATTTTTATGTGTGTGTGTATGTGTGTGTGTGTAAGCAGTATGAAACTATGTAGTTATAGTACAAAAGTACAATACAAGCATAAAGCAAGCACAGAACATTATCTAATTACGTACTATATACTCAGTACCTGTGATGGATATTTATGCTGAAGGTAACTGGACACTCTCAGACATCTATGCAAATCAGCACACTCAGACAAATTTGAATTCTTATGCTTATTGTGACAATATTCTTATTGTCACGTTTATAATAAAGAAAACAGAGTAAGTGCGCTACAGTGCACTTAACTTGTGCCGTGCGAAACACATTAGTTAGTTGGTGTTTCCCCTCATACATTAATTCGCATAAACATACAATACAGCTTGTCCAGGTACTGACAGCAGTGACTTGCACTTCAGTTAGACTCTCTCCCTCTCTCTCCCTCTTTCCCTCTCTCTCTCCCTCTCTCTGGGTCCGGTAGCCTCTGCACCCTCGCCACATATGGAGGGAGACCTGAGCCCTGTAACCAAATCAAGCTTTGCACAGCAACAAGTAAATAAGCACGTCATCCCTGCTGGAGTACGCTCGGCGTTTTTGCAAGCAGTGCGAAAACCTCTGCATTCTGGCACAGACCCCGGTGCAGAGGAGGAGAGTACATAATGTAACAGAGAGAGGGGGATAGAGAAAGCAAGAGAGAGAGGGACAGAACAGAGGACATGCATGTCAATAAAATTCAAGCCAGCTGACTTACCGATCAGAAGTGTGATGACCAAGCCGCTGTGGACTGTATCACTGGACCACGTCCACCTATTTGTCTGGGAAACCATGTCCGACAGTCAGCCCACACGTTTCCCCCTGTCTGCCTGCCCCGTCCTAGGTCCTCTGGCGTGTGTGTGTGTGTGTGTGCCTGTGTCTGTGTGTGTGTGTGTGTGTGTATGTATGTTTGTCTGAAGCAGGGGGCTCTGGGGTGGGATGGTAGAGAGGAGGGGGAACTAGGGATGAGGTGGGACAGAGGAGTGAAGGAAGAAAAAAAGGGAGGGAGCAAGCGTAGACTTTTCAAGTCTTGCAGACTCCTGCAGGCCCCTCCTCTCTCTCCTCCTTTGAAGTGGGACCTGGAGACCGAGAGAGAAGGAGAGAGGGGGGTGTGACAGAGAGCATGTGAGGTAGAAGGAGATAGGAAGGAGAGAGAGGAGGGAGAGAGAGGAAAATGACTGAAAACAGGGAGAAAGAGAGGGAAAAAAAGAGCATTGCTTGGCTGCGTCTGTGCCTTCTCTGTGCATCAGGAAAGGATAGATAGAAGGAGATAGGGAAAGAGAGAGGAGGGGGACAGTATTAATAACTGCTTTCTGTTGTAAATTGCTGGCTCGCACTCACCGGCAGTGGAGCGTTGATGTTGAACCGCAGAAGCATGCAGAGAAAAAGCGGAGAGGAGAGACGACTGCTGTCATTCACAGGAGAGTGTAAAACGCACAGATTCTACAGATGAGATTTCCTTCAATGAGCCGGTGTGTGATTGGTAGATGGAGCAGGTGAAGGAAGCGTGTGTGTGTGTGTCTGTAGCCCTCATGCAGAAAAGAATGAATGGTCAAGCTACTGCAGAGCAGCGAGGAATGGTGGGGGTGATGTGAGTGTGTGGGGTGGTCTTTTAGCCTGATCACATCTAGGATTAAAAACACTCAAGAGTACCAGCATGCATGGACTATAACAGAAGGTGGTTTTATGAGCATAAGTTTTACGGTCTCTCTCTCTCTATCTCTCTTTCTCTC
>JBBIGB010313786.1:0-10593 GCA_037577075.1 Alestopetersius hilgendorfi | reverse complement strand
TATATATATTTGCTCTGTTTATAAATATGGGTGTATGTGTGAATATACATATGTATGTATATGTGTGTATAAATTAATAATCTAAATCTTATGTACAGAAAATACAATACTACTTAAAGGATGTGTGGGAGAAAATGCCAAATCAAGAATAAAGTGACCCCCACCCTTCACTTAAGAAATTATAACAAAAAACTTATTGTATATTGTAATTTGCCACTTAACTACCCTGTTAATCAGTGATTATAACATTCCGGCTATTACTTTTGATAAATGATGAAAGTTGATGGCATCACAAACGAAACTCAGTCTGGGTTTCTAAAGCGTACCCAAAGATAATATTTAACTTTAACTTGACATACTTGGTTACGCAGATTGAATGTATGATCATAGTTCTATACCTTTTGTAGTCTTCTGTAAGTTTTTGCCTTAAGTGAACATGAGGTTATTTTTAATTTACTATTTATATATTTACTTATTTATTTTCCTAGCTCTGAGGGTATTTCACTGTGTATTTATTTATCATTTGTTTTCTCTTCTTGTATATTCCCCTGGCTATAATATTAACATGATGTATATTCCCATCCTAATTATAACTATGTGAAAGATTTCACTAACAATTAACAAAACCTGTTTGTATGACTTCACATGTCATCTGATATAAATAGAGGCCAAATGCATCAAATGTATTAGGCAGGTTACAATGGCAATAACCTTGTCTTTGAATCCTTGGTCATTTAAATGTGTGCAGTCGTTGCATTAAATGTAAATGCTAACAGTGTTTACAGTGGAAAGACGAATGAAGAAAGAAAGAAAGAAAGAAAGAAAGAAAGAAAGAAAGAAAGAAAGAAAGAAAGAAAGAAAGAAAGAAAGGAAAATGTATTGTACTAATCCCCCAACATTGACTGTTTATTGTGGATGAAAGGAATTTTTTGTTCTGCTGAGCAACAGTCTGCTGAGTTTAAAAGACAGATGTGTGTTCAGGGAGCAGGATCAGCTCTAGATCTCCTGAATAATGAAATAAACAAACATAAATAAATAAATAAACCCTATTGTCTGATGCAACTCCACTGCACACTGCACTAGCCTGCAGCAGACGAGTGACGCCATGGCCACGCCCACGACTCTTCCTCTCTCTGAGACCGGATTGGTCCGGAACGTTCCAGAAAACCCCGAGAAAGAAAGAGAGACAGAAAAACAAGCCGAACACACACATCCTGCACGTCCCCCACGACATGGGAGGAGGGAGTTCTCTTCTTATAGAATAGGGAGGGGGGAGTAGAAAGATCTAGTCACAACACAGATCAAGAAAAATGTGGTTTCAGCTCTGCAGGAGGATGTGTGTCGGTTTCTGTACCTTCCACTTTACTCACTCGCACACCAAGATCTGCAGTGCAGTGAATAAAAGCGCGTCGGTTTACTTGTTTCAAATGTGTACATAATTTCAACATCAGCACAATTTTCTTGCCTTTTACTTATTTTATCAGCCACGCGATAATCTTATAAATACATCACATGGACAAAAGTATTGTGACACCTGACCATTACACTAACAGGGACTTGAATTTACATTTACGGCATTTAGCAGACGCTTTTATCCAAAGCAACCTCCGTTCCCAGTCTCCTTGGAGCTGATTAGGGTTAAGGGTTTTGCTCAGGAACCCAGTGGTGGTGGGCTGCAGGTAGGATTGAAACACATGCCTTCTCGGTCCAGAGGCAAGTAGCCTATCAACTAAGCCGCCACTACCCCTGACACAACATTCAAATACATAGACTATAATATAGTCCACCTTTGGAGCTATAAGAGCTTTCACTCTTCTTGGAAGGCTTTGGAGTGTTTCTGTGGGTATTTGTGCCCATTCATTCTGTCGGGGATTTATGAGGTCAGGCACTGCTGTTGGATGATAAGGCCTGGCTTGCAGTCTCCGTCGCAGTTCAACCCAAAGGTGATGGGGTTGAGGTCAGGGCTCTGTGCTGGCTAGTCAAGGTCTTCCACACAGAACTAATCCAACCATGTCTTTATGGACCTCGCATTGTGCAGTGAGGCGCAGTCATGCTGGAATAGAAACGTTTCTTCCCCAAACTGTCCAGTTGAAAGCATGGTGATGGTATGCGAAAGTATTAAGATTGTCACTTACTGGAGGTAAAGGGCCTAACCCATAGGGGATTGTCCCCATAGTTTTGTCCATATGGTGTTTCTAGAGAAAAATATAAAGCACGGTTGAAATGTAATTTGAAATATATATTCTTATTGCATTATTATAGCGCTAGTGCAGCACTAGTGGTGAAAAATTATACAGTCTGAACATGTAAACTAAGTATGGTGTTATCCTGAATACATGAATAAAGACTAATATTTTTAAGTCATTTTACTGATGTATGCCCAGATGAATGCAAATACCTAAACCTGCCTCATACTGAGAACAACCTTGTACTGAATACAAACACCTGAACATCTTCACATAAAACCTTATAGTGAATACAAACACCTAAACCCACCTCATTTAAAACTTTACACTGAATACAAACAAGTAACCTGGCTCACATAAAATCATACACTGAATACAAACATCTGAACTGTCTCAAAACCTTTTACCGAAACCAACACCCTGTGGTAAATAAACCCTATACAAACACCTGGACCTCCTCACCTTATACTGAATGCAAACACCTGAACCTGCCTCATGTCAAACATATAGGGCTAGGAGGGTGGGTATGATTCTCTTTTGTTTTCTCTTTTGTTAAATTGTTCAAATAATCACAATAAAAAGACTGAAAGAAACATTATACGCAATACATGTATGATTATAGTTTTAGATTTTATTTTTATCCATTTCTCTCTCTCTGATTTATTGATTTATTTTTCTTGTGTTTAATTATTATTATTATTATTATTATTATTATTATTATTATTATTATTATTATTATTATTATTATTATTTCTGTTTTATTTACGGTTTGTAGCACTTGTTTTATTTTATTGTACGGTGTCCTTGTGTGCCAGAAAGGCGCCTTTAAATAAATAAAATGCATTATTATTTCTCAGTACTATACAATACCATATTGTTACACCCCTACTTTTGTGCTGAGTCTACATTTTATTGAATGTGATTAATACATCCACTGGCTTCATAAATCAAACTATGAATTAAAGCAGCCCACTGACCGGAATTAAACCTCATTATGGTTGCTCTTTCCATTTTTTTACATAGAGAAGCCGTTAACACGACTATCTTTGGCTAGCGTTCAGCTGTTACCATGGCAACTGATCTGAGCTCGTATTGTTATAGTTTGCAATGAAAAAGTGACAGAGAATTCAAATATGAAAATTTTGACATGAATTAAACATTTTAGATCGACAGTTACTACTATTAATATAAAACGGAAAATCGTGATTTTTGTTTATAGCTATTGGAAATAATGCAACCATTTCAGTGTGCAGTACAGTGTTTACTGATTTAACTGTAATGTTACATGCACCTGGAGATTCCCAATCCTTCACACACCCTTGTCTCACCTGCTTTCTCGCACAGGAGAAAAAAAACAGTGGACTTAAATTAAAGTTTTGGGAATCTGTTTATGTAAGAAAGGAGCAAGCAGTGTAAGGCCAAAATAGTATCCAAAGAAAAGTTTTTTGCAGATCCGCACTTTCATTTATGATGAACATGACTATTGAAGTTGTATGCATTTTTTGTTTAAAAAAAGATCCAGAGAAAACAACTATTTATTTGTTAAAAAATACTAACCATAGAATAAATACATATAAAAGAATGTTTACTGATTTAACTGTAATTTTAACTGCGCCTGGAGTTTCCCAATCCTTCATACACCATTCTCTCTCCTGCTATCTCTCTCCAAAGAGTAACAAATAGAGCATCTCGAGCTCATTTACAGCTCTGGTTTGTGTTTTTATGCAGAGCAACAATCACTGCCCTTTGTAAGCTGTTGCAAAATAGTCAGTTTTGTAGGTAAGTGGTTAGACTGAAATACACTAACGCAATGTCATCAGGGAAAGGGTGATTTGATTGAATCTTGCCCCACCTAGTGGATAGGAAGACGCTCTGCCTTTAGACTTTAAAAGGCCAAGCAATAGCCAATCAATACAAACACACACACCAGAGCCAAGGAAACATTTTATTCATGTTTGATGACCTAAGGTGTATCCTTACGCAACATAGCGATTATTCATGATCAGCCAGGAAACTTTTTTTTCTTTTTTCAGCATTACTTCCTCCGGTGCTGAAAAATTGCCTGTATATGAATAGGAATTTAATGCACAAAGTCTACCTCCGTTTTACATTTCAGACTTTTCTCCCTTATAGAAAAACATGCTGAGTCAGCATTGGCCCAGACATCTAATACATTTAAGGCCTCTAAAAGCCATGATAAATTTGAAATAAGGTTTTGACTATAATCATTTTTTAAAATGTTTATGTAGGAGAGATACAAACAATGAAGCACTCACATTTTATTTCCTTTTCGTTTCATTTCAACTGCTATGTGTTGGGCAGACACCTGGTAGTGGTTTCCCAGAGAGAGATTAAGCCTAGTCCTGCACCGAACAGTATCATCAATGGAGATTTTTCATTGAAAGAGAAATATAGTCCAGGACTAGTCTTAATCCCTGTCTGGGAAACGGTGCCCTTAAGTATCAATAACTGAGTTGTTTCAAGGTATCCAAATTACTGTAAAAATGTCCAAGGAAAACAACATGTAAAGATCTTTATCTGGCCAGTAAGCATTTATTTGATATTAAAAAACCCCACTAAATGTTAGAATAAATACAGAGAACCGAATGAACAGAACATTGCGATGTGAAGTGTGAGCATAACCATTTTCAAACCTTTCCTTGAGGAAGATCAGTATTTATAGCTACCTTTCAAGACCATTCTGTTAGCTAGTACTTCATTGAAGTGAATCAGATATTTCTCCATGTGATGTTTGAAGAGTACTGAGAAAAGGCGGCACTGTTTGTATGTCCTTCCAATCAAGGACAATTTAAAATGGTTACTTTTTCTATTTGTCTGCCTTTATTCTTAAGTTATGCAGTGGTTTTACTAGCATAAACGTATTTTCTCCCAAAACAAATATTTTTAAACAATTTTCTTGACTGATCGGGAAAGTACTGTATAGATGACTGATTTGCCTGTTTTACTTTATGACAGGAAAATGAACTGTATTCACCGTCCCATGGGATGAAGTAATATGTCTATGATGAAAGACACCGGTCATGTTTGCTGTACAGTAAAGACTAGTGGCACCCTTGCACAACAAAGTGCTGTTGAAATGTCCAGTTGAGAAACAGCTAACTGGCAGAAAGCAGCTGCTTTTTGCTTGATGAATGAAAAAAAAGATATGCAAATTTGTGAGAATATATTTAATGTCTGAAACACATACATAAATATTCACAAATATAATCTGTATGCTATAGACAGTAAGAACAGTAAAAAAAAATTAAAATACAGGAATGATTTAGAATAAAAGTATGGAAAATAAAACCAAAATGATTGCCAATACTGATTTCTAGTAAAAATATTCTCTTACACATCAAAGAGAGCGTGAAAAGTTAACATGGTTCCTTTTTTTTTTTTTAAGCTAAACTGAATTCCCCATTACTTTAAAAGTGTATAAAAATAAAGTCTTTGGAAACTTTGGTTTTACTTTTCTATTTTTCTTTACATAATTTTTTTGGTCATTTAGATGGTCCAGATGTTTGGAATGTAACCAACACACAAAAGTGCCCTCCGTCTCAGTGGCACATCCGCGACGTCATCTCTTTCTGTTGGCCAGAAGAACAAAAACTGGTCATTCTTGGCAGTAAAAAAGCAAACAAACACTTAAATACAAGCATGCACACAAAGAAGAACACTCAAAGAAGTGGGTTGTTTGACCACCATGTTGGTATGGCGTTACTGGGCTTCACTGCATTTTATGCTCAAGTCCAATTATACTGACTCCAATAAGCAAAGTAGATAATATACAGACTTCAGACCACACAAAACTACTGAAAAAGAGAGGCACTGATTTTACCTCAATCTAAACGTGTACATTATTTAATCATTAATAAAATGTCAAAATGTATTCAGACACCTCATCTAATTAGCTGTTTAAGATGCTCCATTGCTGAGGCAGACAGCTTGCATAGTCTCCAAAGAAAAGCATGTTGAACACAATTGTACGCTGAGCATCCACACATGAGCCTAAGGTCACCATGCAAGCCAATGTGGAGACTTAAGGGAAAAACACACAAAAAAACCTAAACAACAAAAATTATAGCTTAATTATTGGTCATAATAGGCCTAAGGGGTATAAATCTCTGCAGCATTAATCTCTGGAGCAACAGAACTGTGTTCTCCCAGTATTTCTGGGATGGGTCCACAACTAATCATTCAGTATCAATACAAGACTTCACTCATGCTCTTGTGGCTGAATGTAGTCAAATCCTCACAGCAATGTTTCAACATCTAGAGTAAAGCCTCCCAAAAGGGTAAAGGCTGTTATGGCAGTAAAAGACATTCAATTCCCAATTAAAACCTTTCAGAAGAAATACTGGATTAACATCTACAAACATTTGTAAAAACATTTGTATTTGGTCCATTACTGAAGGTTCCAGTTTTATGGTTTTGATACCTGCCCAGGATCCCTCTGTAAACACCCTTCTATTTATTATGCTGCACAGTCTCTGTCCTGTTGATTTGCACAATCACACTCTTATGTATTGCTGTTATACCTCTGTTCTGCATTTTTGCACATGTAACTTCTATTCGGCACTTTTGCACACAGCTCTCTGCTGCGAGAATACAGTAACTGACTAAACTGTATTCATCCATGCTTGTCGAATCTTGTCTTGTTGTTTTGTTGCTCTTTTGTTTTTGTTTTTGCACTCTTTCGTCCTGTTTGCAATTGTGGTCTTTTGGTGTTTCTGTTTCTGTTCTTGCGTTGCACCATGTTCCTGGAGTCATGCTGTTTTGTTTCACTGTGTACTGTGTGTATATGGTTGAAATAAAACCTCCTTGACTTGAACTAATCCTATTAGCATTTAGCAAGCTTCCACAGATCGAGTGTTTATGCTCATATTATCACAATCGTCTGAGAAAAATAAGAAATTTATTTGATTCCACACATGATTTTGAGTAACTGAGGACATCTGTGTGTAGGAGAGCTAGTTCAATTCAGCACAAATTGTGTCTGTATTATATTATTGTTGTTCATTTAGCCATTATTAGTGCCTTGTTGTCTTTTCGGTTCACTCTGTGTCAAACTGTAATCATTTCTAGTATTATGACCTGTGGTGTTGCTGCTCTACACCAGCAGAAACAAACTGTACTGTACTGTCTCTCTTTTTTTATTTGCAACTGTAATTAACTAGAATGCAATATGACCTTGCTTTGATTGTATCACTGTGGGTGTTGTAGCTTTGGTAAAGTGTTTTAAAAGAATCATTTAATGAATGGCTATAGTTTTTAAATGTTATGGGCAATTCCTTAGCTAGCCGTCAAATATGGGAACAGTTTGATCGATAGTTGTGTGAGTGTGCATATACTAGGAGTTACATGATAATGAGACCGTGCCACCTGGCTTGTTGGTCCTACAGGGGTCTTGGAAATTTAATTTCTTTTTCTTTATGGAAATGAGATTTCCTTTTCTGCCTGTCAGCAGCAGGGTTGGTCACTGAGGCTCAGAAAGTTATCGGCATTGTAGACCTGTGGTTCAGTTACCATCAACACTGTAGCAGGCCTCAGTTAATGTTGATTTTAAAAAGTCTTTATTCAAACTATAGCAAGACACGCTAACAAAAGACCATAGTCATGGAGTCAGCATTGGGGAGGACCAAATCTGCTGCCAACAACCACCTCCCCATGCTGTTACTGGTGTCTTGCTATAGTTTGCATGAGAACTATATAGAGTATATAGTTGGGTTTTTAAAAAAATTTTTTTAAATCGATATTAACTAGAAGCCCGTCACTGAGACGCAGGCCTACAATGACGATAACAATCTGTCACCCGGCCCATTTTTAATTCCAAATGCTCGCCAAAGCACGTCAAAAAGTTTTTTTCTGCTTTATGATTTCAGGAACATGCTTGTTACGGGTTGGTGAATCAGGATGCCACTGTCATTGCCCTTCCAGTTAACACAAGCCCAACCAAGAAGAGCTTGTTAGTCACAGTGAGACATTTTGTGTCTGTCTTTCCTGTGCATTATTCATGTTTGGCTGTACACGATTAGTTTTGTAATGGGGTGATGTCCTATTTAAGTGTAATTGAATAAGTAGTTATGCAGTAATTTGCATAATAAATTACAATTACAATTTGGGTCTAGTTTGAGGCTGCGCTTTCAACAGCCTGCTTGTTTCAATATAGAAATATATAATCTAAAAAGCTGATGTCTTCTTTCTTCATATTCAGTCTCGTCAAAGGCAACAGTAGATTCCAAGGTTTGAAAAAGTGACTGATATAGTAAATTGATACAATGTAAAAAATAAATTATGGTCTGTACAATCTTGGAACATCTGAGACTTTACAAAAACAAGAACAAAATGTATAAATAATTTACAGTGTTTCCATCTCTCTCGTTTTAAAAGGAAATTGATAAATGCATTCAAAATAGCTGTCATGCCTACACACACTTGTGTAGACTTGTGTTCTACTGCTGTCTGCCTCAGATTCACACATGTATGCACTCACTCAGACTTTCCAGTGTCTCTAACTCTCTCCCACACACTAAAGCTGCACAGTCTTTTGTTTGTTATTCTGTATCCAGTGAGTATTATGAGCTGTTACATCTCCAGGCAGATTTCTGTGGGTGTTTTGATGAAGGTATTTATGTGTTCAGTGCACTTTTGGCTCACATAATTTAGTTTAGTAATTTGTTTATGCCACATTAATTCATTCATTAGTTAGGGATAAAATAAACATGCTTTCTTTTGACTTTTTTTCCCCACCATTTTGAAGAGTGCCAGTAAGTATGGAGCTGACTGTACACGCCACTCAGTTCCTAAGTTGATGTTTTTACATTCAAATTCATTAAATTGTAGAAACAAGGACTAATTCACTTGGACTTGCATTATGGGAAAGTGTAGGATTTGCCAACCCAAAATGGCAGTTCAAACCTTAATACATTTAATTTATTGTAATAAATAAACCAAAAACTATTAACTTGCTAAAAATAGTGTGACATAACAAAAATTCCCTTTTTTGACAATAACCAATAAAAATGTCAGTGTACTCAGGAACCATGATAATGAGGTGTTTGTTAAGCAGTGATCCTTTGTTTTTTCACTTTGCACATTATTTGTATATGTAAAGCAAGACTACTATTTGGATAAGATTCCATAACACTGAGTATTTCTAGTGGTAACATACTAATGCATTCATGCACACACTCACCAGTGGCTCCAGCTCCTTGTGGTCTATAAGGCTGAATTCAGTAACAAAGTAGTAGAAATGCTTGTAACAGGTGTTGACATGTGCTTCTGCTCCCATTTGGCTGACACGGTCGAAATGATGTATGTACACGTGCACGAAAACGCGGAACAGGCGGGACAAGATCTTTTTGGCTACTTGCATGAAGTTCTTGGGGAAGGGAGTACCTGTGAGAAGAAGAACAGAGATGTTCAGACGTGGTGGTGAAAGGTCACTTACTAAAGCACAACCATGGAGGGGGTGAGAGAATGTCACTGAGGCACAGAGAGTAAGACTGAAATGTACTGAAATGCTGGGTATTTATGCAGCTTATGCAGAGCATCAGTTAGGGGTCAAACGTGTGAAATACTCTTATCATACAGTAGTTTACTGTTACTGCTGCAAATTACACACTGGTGGAACTAATAACTTACTATCTTTATCTTTGTATTTGTTAGCTTCCTTTAACCCATTCATCAATGGTCAGGACCCCCACAGGACCACCAGTCAGGATTATTTAGGTACCGGATCATTCTCAGCAGAGCAGAGAACTGACATGGTAGTAACATGTTGTGTGTGTGTGTGCACAGACTATATCACATAGTCCTGTGGACAGAAACTGACCACTAATGAAGAACTAGAGAATGACTAACACTAAGCGCAGCATCAGTGAACTATCAACAATAACTTTACGTCTGCAAAGGTGGACCAAAACCAAAAACAGCAGCACACATACATACTAACGGCTACACAAACAAGCTACTTCCATGTCGGTGTCTTTGCTGAACTGAGAAGGATCCACTGGTTGCCCTGTTGAAGTCTTGATCACTGATGAAAAGCTATAAAAGTGCACGCAATTCTTATAATTTTCCAGCACATAAATAAGGCGTGACGACAAAATGTTTTTCATTGCATCTTTATTAATTGGTTTGAGATTAAATGATTTAAGAATTGTCATAAACATACTAATTTTGATCTTTTTACCTTTGGCTCGTTTATTTGATTGATTTATATATTGTTGTACTCCACTATTATTTAACCTACTGTTGTAGGGTGACATCTTACATAATGTATGAATGCAAATAATTTAAACACTGTTAGTTCTGTTTCACACTGTTTCTTCTCTATGGCTTAAGTATTGTTGGGTTAGGTGTTGGCTAGGTATTCTGTGACAGTTGTATAGATGCTCTGACT
>JBBIGB010313775.1:0-10596 GCA_037577075.1 Alestopetersius hilgendorfi | reverse complement strand
ATATGGGCCAACATTTCTAAAGAATGCTTTCAGCACCTTGTTGAATCAATGCCACGTAGAATTAAGGCAGTTCTGAAGGTGAAAGGGGGTCAAACACCGTATTAGTATGGTGTTCCTAATAATCCTTTAGGTGAGTGTATATACATACATGACACAGACCTGAACCAATAAGGACATACAATCACTTTACAGAAATACTGGACAGCTGAAACCAAATACATGAAACTATACACTATGAACACAGACACATTTCAAAATTAGAGTTCCACAAGTAACAGAAAGGGGCCGCCTCTAGCAGCTGCTGACCAGGGACATTACAGTACCCCCCACCCTTTGGGATGGGTACGGCAGTCCGCATCCTGGGAGCAGACGCGGGGACCAGAGGAGCATCAGGGAAGATGTCCCTTTGGGTCACTGTGCGTGGTGTGGGTACAGGAGCCTGCATCTTTGTGGTGGGCGTGGGGCAGATTTCGGCATGCTTGGGATGGGTGCAGGCATTTGGGAGACCATCTTTCATGAGCCCGTGGTGGCCACGAAGGAGGTTTGCAGGCCTGGCATGGGTGTCACCTCACAAGGCGAGTCGGGTACATGTGGGGTGGATGAGCCCTGGAGGAAGTTGGAGACTTCCTGGGGAGCTGACCAGTAAACTGGAGACGGGGGTTTCGCGACCCACCTCGCCTCCTACGCCCCAGTGCTGCTGAACTCCTGCCTCGCCAAATAGCGAGCCTCAGCGGGAGCCCCTCCTTGGTCACGCCAGTGATAGAGAACCTACTCACCCTTGTTAGTTACTCCCTCACCCTCGTTGGTTCATCGCCTCACTCCATGGGCACACCTCTGTTGTGCCACACGCCTCTGTGGTTGGTCAGTCCATCTGTCATGTAACTCTCGGGAACTGAGGCGCAAGCGCGGATTTCCGTTTTACTTAGACTTGACTTGCATCTACAAGAACACAATGAAGGCACGAGGGCCAAAACACAAAGCAAAACCTAGAATTTACAGTCAGAGTAAACCCTAGACATGAAGGTATATCTGTAACACAAATGACGGATACTCAATCAAGACACAAAAGACGGTGGACCAATCCTGGGTGGCAACCCAGGGGAACTTATATACACACATGACACAGACCTAACCCAAAAAGGACATTTAATCACTTAACAGAAACACTTGACAGCTGAAACTAAATACATGAACCTTGACTCTATGTACACTGACACATTTCAAAATAAGAGACCCACAAGTGACAGAAAAGGGCAGCCTCCTGCAGCCGCTGACCGAAGCATCACACAAAGTCTTTGACCATATTTCAAAAAGATGTAGAAATCCCATTACACAACTGAAAATGCTGTAATATTTTAAGGTTCTTCTAAGAACATGTAAATTTGATGGCAATCCATAATAATGTTTAGCAAATTGGTTCTCTAAGCAACCTGCTTTGAAAGGTAATTTAGGAAATCAAAAGTGATTCTCCTATGGCATCACACAAAAAACTCTTTTTGATACCTTTACTGTTAAGAGAGCACATAAATAGAATATTGGGGTATTATTTAATTAACCTACCAAACTGAATTTGTACAGGAAAATAAGACAATTGCCAAAGACAGTTTCATCACTTTATTAGAATCAGCACAAGATGGGCAAATGACATGCTGTTAATGATCAAACGCACCACAGAACATACCTGACATTTTGCTGCTAAATGTTTTGGTATCAGGCAAAGTACATTCACTGACCTGCATAAGAATTGCCACCTGAAGAAATGCTGAGATGGATCATGAATGAAATTCTGGGGGGCAGCCTTGTACAGTTTGAGATATTGGTCTTGTCTTGGTACCAGCTGATCTAATATCTTTGAATACTGAAAGGGTGAAACATTGTCCCATCTTGAGATTTTATCCTCATATACCTTTACTTTCCATTTACATAAACTGTTCATACTACTGTATCCAAATCCCTCTGCCAACCTCATGGTTCACAGCAGAATCTATATTTATTCAATTGCTAATGTGGACAGGACCCTAAGTTTACAACTCAATGAACATGTTTTTCTCAACACATCTTATCTGGCATCTGTAAGGCTGTTGTTATATATATAAGCTTGTTTCAAAGGTTCATTTGCAACAAAATAATAAACCACTTTTTAAAAAAGAGCCATTGGACACACATATACAAGTAAAATCTGTAAAATCTGCATCTTCTCAAGTGTTCACAAATCAGACAAGAACAGGAGAATTTATATTCTTGCTGTATTTTTGCAACTTTCATTACTCAGAAATGCTACCTCATTCATTGCTATAAATGTATAAAGTTAAACGACATTTGTACATTCAACCCACTGTTCACACAATTGATTTGCATAGCTCACTAATCTCAGTGCCATCACTTCTGAAGTAATCCAGAATAAGTGTGTTAAATTCTGAAACATATCCCCCTCATCCAAAACCACTATGCTCTGAGAAGCCAGCAAAAAAAGCCAGAAACAGTCATTTTAATCTGTAATGCTTTGGGAATAATATCACCTCCTTGAAATAAAAGCATTCATACTGAATAAAATTCATTTTTAAAAAGTGGGAAAGGCATCTTGCTAAAGACAAAACGTGGGACTGGGTCACACAGGTCTGTTACTGAGTCTATAACTGTAATGAAAGTAAAAGCAAACATAGTTCTTTTTGGCAATTAGCTCTAATATTTCTTAATTGTTTAAACATCTATGTTAGAATAACATAGGGGACTGAATTGAAACCTGACACAGATTTATGTCACATTCATAAAACTTAACACAAATATGTCTACACAACACAATCCATCTACATCTACTGGACTTTCTTTTTCCATTTGAATGAAAAAAAAAAAAAATTTAAAAGTGTTTTTTTAACACCTGTTAGATTGACTCTTCTAGGATTAAGCCCCCCTGAAACAATATGAAAAAAGTGCACGACAAAGCTAAAACAGTGGGGGTAAAAGCCCACCAGGACAGACACTAGGTAACAAAAAGTGTGAACACAATTGCAAAGCACTCAGAGAGGTAAGAAGAGCCACTGCCGTGTTGAGAGAAGGAACTGCGCTGATGGCTGCATAAGTGATGCGGTTCAGATGAAAGGCATCAGGTAGGAGAAGGATTGAGGCTGAGGCAGGGACAAGGCATGGTGGAAATCACACAAAGCGTCTGCTCCCTTGGCAGAGTAACTTACATCCTTGCATATAGAGAGGCCAAGTCAGTAGTAGAAATACACTGAGGAAAAAGGCAACGAGAGAGTGCTTGAGAAAACAAAATAATGATTTGGACCCAATAAAGTGTTAGTCAAAAAACTTAAAGTTTGTTGCAAATTTGTTTGTTGAGTAAAACCTATTTAAACCTATTAGAAACATTACACAGTATTTACACTTAGAATATCAAAAATATCATTTGACTTTTACATACGACATACATGCATATACGTATTTGTGTACATATGCATACATATCACTAGGTGCATGCTAACACCACTTCAATTACTGTGTCCGGCTTTTTCATGCATACCCACTGCCAACACTGTGGACAATTAAATATGGTGGTGCTTAAACGTTTGTTAACCTTTTCAATTTTATGCAGGTACTAAAAGCAGATAGAGAAAGGCCAATTAAACAAAGGAGACAATAAGATTGTACTTTGTCATTTATTGAACCAATGTTATACATATGTGAACAGCAAAAGTATGTGAAGATATCAGTATCTGTCTACCAAAAACTTGATGAATGTTTCCAGTAATGATTGATCAGTCTTGCTCATTGGACTGGAGGAATTTAAACCCACTCCTCCAAACAAAACAGCTTCGAAATAGTGCTTCTTGCTTCAGGCCCTTCCTCAACATTTCTGTTGGGTTAAGGTCAGGACTTTAACACTAATTTATTCTCCTTAAACCATTATTTGGAAGAATGGCATGTGTGCTTACAGCCATTGTCTTGCTACGTGACTTTCACTTGAGATTGGATGAAAATCTAATTATGTTTTAGGTTTTAATTTTAGGTATTTATGAAGAAATATAGGTAATTCTAAATGGATCACCACCTTCAAGCATAACTGTATTTAACAGCCATCTTATTACAAAATGTGACAATCAATGGTGTGAATTTGGCAAGGAGATACAGTTACTGCAGTTTGACATAACATGGTTATTGCACTGTCAGGTAGTTTACTCACTGAAAACAATGCCCATCAGGATGACGCCGATAACCCCCATCATGATCATCATCTAAAGAAAAGAGACAAACTGTTAATTTGCACGGTGCCTCCATTTACATACAGAATGGTTTAATATACTCAGGACAGTTGTGATCTAGCCATTGCAGTCTGGCAGTAACAAAGTGGATTAAATAGCAGAGAGTGTTTTATCATTAAAATGAAAAACCTTTGAAAGGCGATAAAAGCCAAACTGAATGTCAGTCTGTTGGTCTTTGAGAAAATATGACCTCTGCTTAATTTATTTAGTTAAATCCAGGAATATCATTTAATGAATACAATGTAATTTCCTTTAGATAAAAGCAAAAAACAGGCAGTTCAAGCACTATCAATTTGACATGTAGTGAACATCTGGATGTGTGCCTATCTGAGTATTAATTCTGTGTTTACAGTTATCCCCCAGTTTTATGTGGAACAGGAGTCATGTATTCAGTCACACACCAAAATCAAAAACAAATAGTTTACATGGAAATCCCCACAATAAAGCAGAAACTGCAGATATCCTCTGCATTTTTATTGTATTTTGGGGCAATAAATATATTTTTTTCTGGATATTTCACCTCGCTGTGTTGTCCCAATACTTTTGTCCCACACCCTTCCGAGTTGCATATCTTGACGGGGAAAGCCCTCAGACACTTCAAACCCACAGTTCGGTAGATCTCCAGGAGACCTTTACAATGAGCCTCGTTTGTATTTTTAGCCCGAGTAGATCAGGTTTTATTTCCTGAAAACCATGAGCCGGCGTGCATTCAGACGCGCGTCTGTCTTTAAATGCGATCCGGGTGGAATTTAAATTAAAAGGTGAATACGGGTTTACCTTTACATTTTCTTTAAGGGTAATGCATTATTCTTAGTTTAAAATGACATGAAAGTGTTCTGGTGTAACACCCCCAGGCAGCGGCCACTAGAGGCTGCTGCTATTTAAGTGTTGTTAAGAACTTTTAAGTTGACTGGGGGTGTGGTCTCATCTCTGGCAGATGGAAGCAATGAGGCATCTCAGCTGCCAGGTATGAGACCAAATGTGTTTCAGGTATTCAAGAGTGTGTGATTTGTGTTAGCCTTTGTAGTTTCTCCTTCACAATACCCTGAAGGTTTGTGCCTAATTTTGCATTGCCTTGTTTATGTTTTTAGGTTCCATCGTGCCCTTGCCTTTATGTTTGTAAATAAAGACAAAGAAAGAAATATGGAAGTCTGCATTTGTGCCTCCTGCCTGAACGGGCATAAGCCGGATGTAACATCTGGGAGCATATTTGGGGGCATAGTTAGGGTTTACACTATAGAAATAGGCTTTGTTTTTTACCAAAACACACCAGTGGGGGTTTTCACTATACGCTGGTGCCCTTGGAACCTAACCCCTGCAAAAAGCAGGGGATTACTGTAGACCTTTTCCAGTACTAAACATTGCAAAATGTGTAGATTTACTCCCTTTACATGATGTATTCGTATGTATTAGTAATTATTTGGCAAAGTACCTCTGTCAGTACCACTGAATTAAAATCAAACTGGTTATGTTGTCTGCTTCTTAACTGCTTTGACTGGCAGGTTGGGGTGCCTATGTAAGTCTAAATCTTTAAAAAAAAAAAAAAAAGGGAGCATTTTAATGACCATTCATTCTTTCCCTTCCTCTAATCACATTTTCTGGTTCCAAAGAGAATATCCTGATTTATGTCTTGTGTTTGAGACCTTTGGGGTTGGTGTAGTACAGAGTAATTGATTAAACTCTTTTCATTATAAATGCAGGTTAAAGTGAGTAAATCACAGCTGGTTATTTTTTCGTACCTGATACTTCATATTGATTGTAAAAAGCGTCTATGCCAGTGTTTCTTAAAGCCAGCTTCAACTGGAAACCATAACGCAATAGTCAAACACAATCACGGACAGTCTCTGACCTAGCTTACTATTTTTGGCAAAGTGAAATAATAATAATAATAATAATAATAATAATAATAATAATAATAATAATAATAATAGAAGTAGTAATAGTAGTATTAAATGATTAACAAAAGAAATAAGCAACAAAGCACAAAAAACACAGATAATAAGGAATAAGAACAGAAAACAATGAAAGTACAAGCACATGTGTCTATTATTTTTTATTATGGATTAAATCCATAAACAGAAGGCCCCAAAAATATTATTTCACTCCACTTACTGTTGCACAGTGATGCAGTCATACTAGTACTGGTGTGTGAAAATCAAAATCATCCTTTTGTTGTACAATAAGTAATTTTGTTTCTGCAGGTAAACACAAATCCAGTACACAGCAACACTGTACTAATAGTCTCTGCTTGTTCACCATATGTTGCAGTAGAAGCAGCAATTGTAACCAATAATCAAAATACAGAAATTTGATGGCAGTAAATAAGAAATTTGATGGCAGTAAAAATGACAATAGAAACTGGAGTTCTCCAATTTTCACTTCCATAATTCTCAACAGTTCTGAGAATATGAGCTCCTGGTTTTAGTCTTACCTACATCAGAGAATAGGCTAAGTTTCACAGTACTTAAATACTTGGGACTATTAAACCAACTTCAAGCCAATCTCTTATTGGAAGCAATCTTCTTGTCACCCAGTAGCTTAAAGTACTCTAGTATATTTGATCTTTTCACTTTGGAGGCCACATGGAAAGCAATGTTGTTTCTTGGACTCTGAGGTGTGCTCAAATTGATACCCAAACATAACCAGATATAACTTCCTCTTTTTGAGCATTTTCCATATAAATACCAATCACCATTCTTATTAAAAAGCCTCAGACACCAACTGTTAGGAATGAGCCTTAACCATCAGAAGCTTTAGAGGCAAGAAAAGTAAGCTTTTAAACAATACGACATGATGAACTGTGTTTAATATTATCAGGGACAGGACACAGAAATGGTTACTTTTTATTTCAGGTTGACCTACTGTCCTGCACAGTTTTGACTGTTCCTCAACTCAATACACTTGATCCAACTAATAAACAGCTTGATAAACCATGATGGGCTACATCAGTGTTGACTCAAGACATAACTGGAATTACACAGGGGGTCACTAGTTTTGACTGTAAGTATTTCAGTCTTCAGTCTTTCAGAATGCATTGCATAATTGTAATTTAAAAGCATCAGCTCAACTTAAGAGAATAATTCACAATTGCGGACACGACATTTAAATCTCTTAGTTTAGTCAAACAATCTCATAACTTTGCGAGCTGGGATTCTTTAAATCACAAAGTTCCAAGTATTTCCCGTGTTTTGGGCAGGAGCATTGCTGGGGTTTGAACCACCAACCTTCTTGTATTATTTCTGATCACCAGCTCCACTCAGAAGGGTTTTGTAGATCGTTTTACACTGAAACAATGTGGAACCTGCAAATATTCTCCACATTTTTTTCTCGTGGAAATATGCATTTTACTTCTAACTTATTAAGAAAAAATTACTTATTTTGTAACATAAATAGGATACACTGAAAAAAATGTTTTTGGCTGAAACCGAAATGAGAAAACACCAAAATAAATTATCATTATTAAATTATTAAAAGAAGAAATTTGCTACAAAACTATGAACATATTTATTTAGCATTCAAACAATGCACAATATAAAATGAAATTTGAAAAAAATATATTTTACTTGGCCCCAATCATGAATAGCCTAAAAGCAAAATAGCTGAAATATTATACAATTAAATTTCTTCTCTCATAAAACTAGTGAATTTACATGCATTTTAATATTCTGAACAAAATGCATGAACAACGTGCATTCAGAACAAGTGCTTTAAAACTGCTGAAAGATTAAACAACATTCTCTGTAGGCTTTTAATAAAATAGTGTATTAAAATAAAGACTGACCTAGCCCAAACATTAACTGGAATCACTGGAAAACTTTGCATCTAGGCCGAGAAAGACGTGCATCAGACAGCCATTCCATTTAATAAAGCACAGATTGCAAGTCTGCCTCTGACTCATCTTGAGTGATTCTCTTCTTTTCATTTTTTTAATCTATTTTTACTTTCAATTGTTTCAGAAAATTCCATAATTTTTTTGCATTTTTACTTTAGTGTGTTTCAGAAAATTCCATATTTTTAATTTAAAGCTTGTGTTGATTTTTTGTTTTTTTTTTTAACCCCAGTAGTTTTATTACTGTACTGTAAATTAAATTAAAAGAGGCTGTTGAGCTCACTGGCTGTCCAATGTCTGCGAATCTACAATAATACATGCCCCTGATGAACAGTAAATTATGTACTCCTACATTTTACTGTATTTTTATTTGTAAAAAATATTACAGTAATTTATTACTGTATTTACCTGTTTATACCAAAGAAAATGATGACAGTCTGTAGGGGCTTACCTTAATATTTTCGTTAAGGGTAATGTATTAAACTGAGTTTAAAATGAAATTAAAATATTTTGGGAGCATATTTGGGGCATATTTAGGGTTTACACTATAAACAAAAGGAATTTTGGACATTTTTTTAACAAAAACACAACAACTCGTTTTTTCATTTTACATGGGTGCTCTTGGAACACGGGAATAGCGGGGGATTACTATAATTATATTAATTTCACTATTTTACAAATTACTGAACAGCACAACCAAACTATTGTTGGTTGAGCGCTGTTTCTATTAAGCGGACTAGCAAAAAATGCGATTAGGAAGAGCATAGAACCACAATAGATAGATGGAATGTAGTCTATTTAGACAATACCACAATCTCTCTGCTTTGGCAGATCGCCAGCACATAGATCGTCTTCACAATCTCAAATCGTCTTATCGCCCACCCCTAGGGCTACATCATTGCAGAAATTTCCTGTAGAAACTGTGGTAATAGAACAGTGCCACCAAACGGTTGTGATTATATTGCACCCAAATTCATTTGTCCTGGGGGTGAGAGCGGACGGTAAAGGAGTACTGAGCTTATTGTTGCATCCCTACTGATGTTACTTCAATAAATAATTTAAAGAGTTGATTAAAATTGTAAAATACAGTGTTCCCACATTCATCTGTAACTGGGGGCTTAAAAGGTGAAAATGTCTGGTGGGACTGCAGAATAGAGAGTGTCCCAGATAGTGGGGAAAAACATACTGTTAACCTTAAAGAGATTCACAACTAAAATGGGTTAGAAAGCCTGAAAAAACTTTAGTTAGGTGAACTCTCAAGTTCTCAACTAAAAAACATTTATAGTGTATTTTTATTTTCACCTTTTAAAATGCCTGGTGATTTTAACATTGTGTGGAAAGTAAAAGAAAGGTATACCTACAAATAGAGCATGTTTTCTCTGATCATTTTGTTAACATAATTCATGTTCTGTAAATATAATAATAATAATAATAATAATAATAATAATAATAATAATAATAATAATAATAATAATAATAATAAGAACAATGTTAAGGGCCCACCATGCTAAGGGCATAGTGGGACCAATCTCTGACTAAGAGTAGTTTATTTTAGTCGTGGCACAGGCATAGAGGGAAATTAAAGGAAAAGAGAGGTAGTGAGTGCATGTACGAGAGAGAGCAGGAGACAGAAGGGATTATTATTAGTGGCAGTTACATCACAAGTCACAGCTGGGTTTTAATCCAGTCGTGCTGTAATCCAGATTGGGGTTAGAAGCACCCTCCCCCACCACTGTCCAAAGACATGATTGGATGAGAGGTTATTCAGCCATCTGGGCAAAAAGGCAGTGGGGGTGGGGACAAGAGAAGAGGAAGGAGGGTTATAAATTTATACTGTAGGAAGGATTGACTGAGAGCTGGATGAAGGGATAAAAATGTAATATGTAAAGTGAGGCTGAAAGAGTAGAGCTGGGCCAAATACACCATCATCACTGACTCACACAAGATGGCGACCACATCTACAAGAGCTGCAAGAGAGGGACTAGGACTTGCGTCAGAGGTTCAGCTATATATATATATATATGTATATAGATAACCCCCCCCCCCACACACACACACTCCTAAAAAATAAGAGACCACTGCAATTTAGTTTTAAATCATCTCTATGAGTGTGACAACCATTCCAGTGTCTGTTCAGTTCCTACACAAGCACCTTATTCTGCTTTCTGAGGTACTGATTACTGATCACCTGAATCAGATCTTATTTAATGAGGAAAAGTATAAAAAAACACGGCTGTAATCGACACTCTCCTCTCACAATATGACCAGTTGGATGTCAAAACACTACTAGTCAAAACACAAGTACGTCAAAGGTAATTATTGCCATTTTGTTTAAGAGTAAACAAGAGTGAATATCCTTGTCACTTCCTTGAAAATGATGCTTCAAAGAGCAATATTTTAATTTTTCTAAGGCAGAGGTGTTCAGTTCAACACTTTTTAAAAGAGGAAAAGCCGTGGTCTCTCATTCTCTCTCTCTCTCTCTCTCTCTCTCTCTCTCTCTCTCTCTCT